>JAOUQZ010064081.1:0-19642 GCA_028564935.1 Neosilurus hyrtlii
GAGAGAGAGAGTGTGTGTGTGTGTGTGTGTGTGTGTGTGTGTGTGTGTGTGTGTGTGTGTGTGTGTGTGTGTGTGTGCACTACATGAATAATAGACACAGCCAACTCTGTGACCATGCAAAATTCAGCACAGTGCATCTACTGTTACTGCTTTGTGTGTGTGAGGTGTGTGTGTTGTACAGGTCACTGAAATATCAATACCAAAGTACACACACACACACACACACACACACACACACACACACACACACAGGTGGTCTGCTTTTGAGGTCGAGTGCCTGTAACATTTATGAGACCCGAACAAGGAGACTCTGAGGACACGGGGTGGGGGTGGACTGGGGGTGTTGGGGGGGGGGGCGCAGAGTGAGAGTGGGGGGGGCATATACACACACATCCAGATCACTCAGTCTCAGTGAAGTAGGTGTGGCCTGTGTGTGTCAGTCTCAGTAAAAGTGTTATTTTTGAATAACTTGCCCATGACCTGTTATAAATGAGTTATGAGTGACTGAGTACTAGTCTGTCACATACAGGGAGTAGAGAACATGTACGAACGTTAATTACACCCTTATTATAATAACGATATGGTTCTGAACATCGTTACGCTGCAGTGATGTGAGGAATAAAGACACTCAGCACTACAGCTCAAATTCAATACTGTTACTGTTCATTATGCAATCCGCATATCTGCCATCTGCCTTCCAACGAACACACACACACACACACACACACACACACACACACACACACACACACACACACACACACAGACACACAAAGGCTGGAATTTCCATTCACCACTCTATGAAAAAAACGTCCAGGTCCAACGCTGCGTCCACACAGGAAGTGGTGAGCGACACGAGAGCCTGTTTCACACGATCTGAGGAAAGGAATCGAAATAAGGTTTAGGAGAACTCAGTGCGGAGGGGTATCTGCCAATCAACAGCATCTTTAACTCCGACTGGTAATCGCTCGCATGAAAGTTCAGCTCGGGTGAACGCCACACCCGCCCACTTCGCGTCACTTGAGGAAATTTCGCCTGTTGTCGCTCATCTCTCTGGCGATCACTGACTGCATGGTCGCTTGTCACTCGCTGCTTCCTGTGTGGCTGCAGCTTCACACCTGTCTCTGCACTGTTCACGCTCGGTGATCCTCATGGTCAGCATTTACGGCACGCTAACCGAATTAACTGTTCGAGATCGTACCCATCCGAGTACTGAGAGTAGTTGCAAATCTTCGTATCCTACTCGTGAGTGCACCTGAGTGTCTCCTGATAGAGAATTTTATATTAGATATTATTCATAATTTTATTAGAAGAAACAATCTGTAACACAGTGCTGTAGCGGTCAGAACGTCCCCCTTCACAGACAGAAGGTCCTAGGTTCAAATCCCAAACTCGGCAAGTTTCTATACTCCGGTTTCCTCCTACAGTCCAGAGACATGCACATCAGGCTAAATGGCTGTTCTAATTTGCCCATAGGTATGAGTGCGGCGTGAATGGCCGTGTGCGTTACAATGATCTGGCGAGTTGCTCAGGGTGTATCCTGCCTACACCCACTGCCGAATGCTCCAGCCTCACTGCGACGCTAGTAAGATTAAGCAATTCGGCGAAAGAGTGAACGAATAAAGTACAGACTACTATATACAAAACTTTTATAAACTTGGAATGCTCCCAGAGAGTGCAAACCTCGACCAAGGTAGTACAATCTCCAAACTTTTCAGTCCAGGCTGTATTTTCAGTCATGTGTCTTCTATATTTAGATTTTTTTGAACACAGCACCTAGAACGATCCCTTAATACCTAACACATTGGTAATGTTGGCGGTGTTTCCAATCATGGTACTACAGCATATTATATAACAACTAAATCAGGGTTACATTATATTTACACCGGGCAGAGCCGATATCAGTGTTTCTGTACCTGGTAGGTTGTGTACTTAGCTGGTACTGGATCAGGATGTTGGGAGGTTGGTTAGTTTCCTTGAACAAAGAGTTAAGTAAAAATTTAAGTCCACATTTTCCTATTATTGACAGTGCAGCCTTGGTGACTGCATGCTCTCACCCGCCTCTCGCATTTCACTTCGCCTGGCTTTCTCTGGAACGTTAACCAGCCCACTCCTTGCACGTGATGGTGAAACATCTATTGAACTCTCCAGTATTAAATACCGTGCAGATAAAACACCAGAGCCTCCAGTCGAACGTGACCCATGCGGCTTGTTCACGCACGTGCACTGACGTGATCTATTTTTAGAAATAAATAAATAAATAAGTCGTCACTGATCATGTACACAGTGGAACCTTGGTTTTTGAAATTAATGTGTTGTAAATGTTGTTCTAAAACCGATGTGTTGTTAAATTAAAACATATTTTCCCATAATTCCTCCTCACTCCACAATCGTATTATAATATAACATACCAACTGAATAAAGAAAACAGTTTTAAATAAAGTTTCATTCACCAGAAACCTGCGCCATTTTCATACTTTCATACGATTCTTTCTTCACCTCTATCGTTTACTCTCACTATTTTCCTTTTTGCCTTCACACTTTCAGTAGATTTCCCAGCTCCCATAGTGGCTTAACCATGAAAAACCACGATGAGACGGCCGTGGATTGTTCAAAAACTGAACATTTGTGCAATTATGGCTTCGAAATTTTCTTTGTGAACCGATTTGTTCGAAAAGGGAGTCGTTTGAAAACTGAGGCTCTACTGTATTTACGTGGCTGATATCGCTGATGTTGGCAGGCAGATTTTTGCACGGTAAGCACCGTGGATCAGGCCAAAATTGTGTCAGTTCTTCATTGAACCAAGGCCCACATTTGCTGAACTTTCCGTGGAAATCCGTTCAAGTCATCGTGGTCTCACACACACAACTAATCTCATACACAGGCGTGTATGTCAGAGGTGTGACGACTCCGAGAGCTTTAGGTAAGTTAGATAACTTGATGCCACACAGAGGCATGTTATGTATGGTCATGTGACCTACTAATGATAAGCCACGCCCCTACAACATCCGCTTTTGGTGCAGTAAATATTAAAACAGTTCATGTATAATAAATTCAGAACATGTATATCGAATTGTTTGTGATGTACGATACAAGTGATGTGATGTGATGAAGACACGCCGTCTCTTTGAATACGTTGATATTTTTAAATAATAAAGAAAGAAATAATTTATAAAACTAAAGTCAATTACAGCAAACAAACATTTTACACTTTTAGAGTTTGCAATTTGCTTCTAAAAACTTTAAAGTAGAACATACACATAAAAATATATCCCGGTACTCATGATATCACAGAAGTGAATCATAATTTATCACAATATCACTATTACATTATCATATCACCCAGCCTTACTTAACCCACACATGCTGATGATCGGATTAGGAACACTAAAGCTGCTTGTACACGGGCACTTGCCCCAGAACAACTTGCGCCCAGAGCCAAAAAAAGATTTGTTCTGGAACAAGTTATGTGTTCCTGCTGCCCATGTAAAAGCACTCACTCATTCACTCTCACTCATTCGCCAAAACGCTTATTCGAACTATTAGGGTTGCTGGGAATCTCATCTGACACTAGAGAGGAGGAGGGTACACCCTGAACAGCTCGCCAGACCATCACAGGGCCAACACACAATTCACACTCACACCTGGGGCAATTTAGAACAGCCGATTAGCCTAATGTGCATGTCTTTGTACTGTGGGAGGAAACCGGAGTGCCTAGAGGAAACCCAGCAATCACAGGGAGAAGATCCAAATTCCACACAGAAGCCCCCTCGCCGAACCTGGGACTCAAACCCAGGACCTTCTTGCTGTGAGGCGGACATGCTAACCGCTACGCCACCATGCCGCCCAGTGTAAAATCAGCTTAAGATATTCTTGGGTGTAATAAACAGTCATATAACCGACACCAGGAATACAAACGGGGGCTGAGGCTGCTTCTGCTCTGTTCACATAAACACAGATGACCTCAGTGACCCCACAGCTCAACAATCGTCTCTCTCTATCGCTTTTCCTCCCTCTCTTTCCCTCTTTTTCCTGCACTTCCACCTCTTTGTTGATTCGCAAACAAACATCCGAACGTGACACACGCAACGTGAGTATTTTTAGTCCTGATGATGCAGTGGGTCTGGAGTGGAATGAAGACAGAACAGAAAGCTGAGTGTTTAGATTCATATAGTGAGAAGTCATGTGCAAAGAAATATACTTCACCCCCTAACACACCACATTCACTCACACACACACACACACACACACACACACACACACACACACACACACACACACGGCACACACTGATGTGATGAGATACACATCTCGATACAATGCCGACAATCTGATATATTAAGGACACGTAGGAAGCAGCTGCGAAGTCGATATGATTCATACCCACTGTGATGTGGTGTGATCACACACACACACACACACACACACACACACACACACACACACACACACACACACACACACACACACACACACAGTTACTTGGAAATCCTTAAATACAGCTGAGAGCATGCCAAATTTTTGTCAATTTTTCAGTAAGATGCATGTAATGAGATACGTGTCCTGTGGTTTAGGACACGGCCCTATATGGTGCGCATAATGAACAGGGTGTGTGGTTTAGGATGTGTCCACCTGTGTGCTCTCTCTCTCTCTCTCTCTTTCACACACACACACACACACACACACACACACACACACCTAGTTTAGCAGTTCTTCAGAAAACCCTGAATACAGGTTTGCGTCTTTATACAAAGCATTCTGAGATACTGTCGTTTTCTTCGTAAGAAGTGCGTGATAAGAATCGAGAAGGTTCCTGATCTTCAGGAATGAGGTGCGGCCCCGGGAAGTTCACTCCGAGACATGGTGTGATTCGTGGATCAGTCACATTTCACACACACACACACACACACACACACACACACACACACTCTCTCTCTCTCTCATCTTACAGAGAATCAGGATCAGAAAACTAAACACTAATCCAAGTCTAATCTCAGATCTGCTTCACCAGTGGGTTTGGGACACGCCCATGATGCATGGGGTTTGTGTAGCTGGTATAAAGTACTGAACATGATAATCAGCAACATCCACTGAGCTAGAGACAGGGATCCGACCCAGGAACATCAGTACAAACGCACATTAAAACAAGATTTTAAATTTTTAATTCATTTAATTAACTATATTTTAGCCATGAAAGACTCAGTAAGGTGAGTTCTGTGTGCTTGTGATAGACTAACTGCTAGCCAGCTGACTCTTCCTTACATTCTAATTATTAAATAACAACAACAAATAAATATAATTAAATATAATATATTATAATTAAAAACAACAAAAATTTAAATTCAAGTATTCGTGGTACAAACTTTTTTTTCAAGTTTTTAAGGCAATTCCCCAACAACCGTGATTTTATCAGCCTTGATACAAAGGTCGAATTTGACAATTTCTGGTTTCTTTTTCCCTTTTAAAAGTGTGATAATCACGACGCCCCTGTTCCGAATGAGAAACCAGGATTGACCATGATTGATTCAAGCATTATCCACTCGGTATAATATTTTTAAATCCTGAGATCGCAGACCAATCAGATTGCACCATTCCTGTCTACTCTGTACTTATTACAGATACAAATCTGTCTGTTTCTTTTTGTGCATTACTGAGTTGAATGAAGATCACAATATGGTTAGTTGCACAAATCCTTATTCAAAAATTGTGATATTACACCATAATGTTTATTCAGAACATGTACACGGCGCTTATGTACAGTGTTGTTTTGACGTCACACACATCCAGAACCCCGGTACAGCGGCATCCAGTGTGGGACAAAGCCTGTGCTCATCAGAATTAAGGTTTCCTTTCAGTCAGTCACATAAATAGAGCCGCACACTCACTTGAGGTGGTTCGGGCATCTGATTCGGATGCCTCCTGGTGACCTCCCTTTAGAGGTGATGTCCAACTAGCAGAAGGCCCCAGGGAAGACCTAGGACTCGCTGGAGGGATTATATATCCCGTCTGGTCTGGGAATGCCTCGGGATCCCCAGGAGGAGCTAGAGAGTGTCGCTGGGGAGAAGGTTGGCTAGGTTTCACTCCTATACCTGACCTCGGATTAGCGGAAGAAAATTAATGGATGGATTGCACAGGTACTAAAAGGAAAACCACAGCACACACGTGCACAGTCCTTACACGTTAGTGTAGCATCTTGTGCCAACGTTTTTGGGACATTTATTGAAAATGTGTATAAGGTAAATGTTTACACGACGAAGAATATTATATTTACTCTATTGTCTGCTTATTGATCAGTCCTGAAAGTTGAGTGTAAAGTTGTGGTTCTAGCGTCTTCTTACTGGAAGTCTATGGTATCACACCTCTTTGTGTTATGTCCACCCACCTAATTTTAGCCTTGTGTAACAGAAATACAAGCTTCCTTCCTGTAAGGTCGCCGTGCATGGCTTCACGACTGCTGAGACTTTGGGAGTTTGTTAAACGTTCTTGCACTTGAACTGAGTCAGTGGTTTTTGAATGAAGTGTTTACACTCATCGACACGCGGGACTGGCGCCTGCCCAGGAGTGAGATGGAAGTGAAGTTGCTGTGTTGGAAGCTGGAAACATGAGTAAGCACAAATAAGTCACAGACTTGAAGGGCCACAGTGTGATGTTAAACGACCGGGTCTACACAGCAGGTCTTATGGGGTGTTCCTGGTATGCAGTGGTAAGTACCTGTAAAGATGGTCCAAGGAAGGACAGCCAATAAGCTGGAAGGGTGTTGTGTGCACCCAAGGCTTATTGATGCCCTTGGAAAGATGAGCAAAGGCTAGTACGACTGGTCTGATCCCACAGATGGGCTACTGAACCAGTTAATGCTGGATATGATAATAATAAGGAATCAGAGCACAGTGCATGGCAGCTTGCTGTTTATGGGGCTGTCTGGACATGGACCAGTCAGGTGGTGTTAATGTTATGGCAGATCGGTGTATACGTTAAAGCTGTGCCTAATAATCTGGAATGCTCCTCTGCCCTCGGAGCCACGCCCCCCTCTCTACACGCATGAGCGCCGCTCTGACTGCAGGTATGCGCACGGCACGGTCATGCACGTGCAGGGAGATGTGACAGCATTAGATTGGATATTTTCGAGAGGAGCGCAAGGCAGTGATTGGTCGGTGTTTTTACAGGATCAGAGCAGCCACAGATGACGGGCTTCTTCGAACATTTTTAAGATCTGATTAGTTATTGATTGCTGTCGAGGTGTAAAGACCATTTCAACCAATATAACAGTGTGTGTATACAGATAAAAATTACTAACTCCAACTTTAAATAAAAAACATCATCACAAAATGAAAGTATAATATAATATACTAACTACTGGGTAAACTAGCATGTCAGTACGATTTATTTATTTATTATTTTAATTACTCATCAGTTAACATTTCTCAAAGAAACAGAAACCTGCATTAGTGGCTGTGGTTGACAGTAAACGCACTAGTCTAAGTGAGATAACGCTCGTCTCATCTCGTGTCTCACTACTTATGCAATAGCGAAAACACACTGTTGGCAAGATAACAGCTGGGTTCTACCCCCTTCCCCTTCCCCACCCCTTCCCGACCATAACTAAGTGTGACATCCTCGTGAAGCACATCCTGTTAGCACTTCTGCAAACGCCAGCATGCATCTGTACGTATCTGTATTTCTAACGCTGCCAGAATAACGCATGGCTGCTCACAGCGGCTTGTAATAGAGTTTATTCACAAACGCATCAAGCACCTGCTGGAACTGTCGTCGTGCAACACTCGCATAAAATGGTGTTACTATGTGAAACAAAACAAAGAAAAAAAACACCCATGCTATTGTTTAATTCACTTCCTTTTACTGTGGTGATACATACATCATGAGAGCGGCTGAAACACTACAGTAATCAGTAGGAAGTTACTGAGCAGCTTATTATCAAGCATTAGGAAATGAAACCCTCCATGTCATGCAGTTCTAGTAAAATATCACGGGTGGTTTGATCAAGTCCAGTTCCTTCAGATTATTTCTTTGTTCTAACAGCAAGACTTTTATTTCCTTTACGCCACACCGACATGCCAAAGCTGGTGGCTCATCCTTCCTTTAAGATGATCTTTATCAGTTCATGCATCAGTCCTGGGGGTCGCATGTCTCTGGAGATGTGATGGCTGATGAGCCCAATCTGTGCCTGGAAGGTTCTAATGCAGTCAGGGCAGGACAATGGATCCAGGGTTGCTGAGGTAGTGGAGCTGCTGACGTGAACCTTACGCGTCTCCCTCCGTGGTCGAGCTGCCTCGATGCATCGGGCCCTAAACCTGGCAGCTCCCGGGTTTAGGGCCCGTCCTGTACCAGGGTTTCCCATGAGGTGTGTTTGATGGTGAAATCCTTCTGAGACACTTTCAGACTGTCCCTGAAACATCGCTCCTGGCCCCTGAAGAACCCAGAGGAAATCCAGACAGGCATGGGGAGAACATTCCAACTCCACACACAAACGCCCTCGCCGAGCCTGGGACTGGAACCCAGGAACCTTTTTGCCGTGAAGCAGACGTGTTAACCTCGCAGTCATCATGGTGCCTAAAAATATTTCTTTAAAATGTTTCCCTAATTTAGAATTTTTTTTAATTATTTTATTACATTATTATAATAAAAATTATAAACTAGTATTATTTTAAACAGTAACTTATATGAGTGTTATATAACTATAGTTTTTTAAGGAACAATTTTCTGTAATGATCTTGACGTCTGTCTTTTTGTATGTCGACTCTTAGATTATTAAACTATTACTGACTGTAAACTTACTATAAAAATACTAATTAAATGCTTATATAAGAAAAGTGGAATAAACAGAAGGGTGGCACGACGGTGAAGTGGTTAGCACGCGCGCTTCACAGCAAGAAGGTCCCGGGCTCAGCGAAGGCGTTCCTGTGTAGAGTTTGCATGTTTCCCCTTGCTTGCGGGGTTCCCTCCGAGTACTCCTGTTTCCTCCCACAGTCTTAAGGTTAACTGGCTGTTCCAGATTGAGAGACATTTGTGAGTGTGAATGGGTGTGTGTGTGTCTTGGCCCTGCAATGGACAGGTGAGCTATTCAGAGTGTACCCTGCCTTTGCCCAGAGTTGGCAGAGATATAATCCAACCTGCCTGCGACCCTATTAAAGGAAAAGCGGTTTGGAAAATGAATGAATGAAAGCTCCGAAAGAGCCGAGGAATGAAACAAAACCAACATCACACATTTCAGCTTATATACCACACAGGTACCTGCGAACAATTTAAAAGGGCTCCATTAACAGCACAATGGCATTTTTATTCTACTATCACATCATCTGATCCAGTTCTACAAGATCTCTCTCTCTCTCTCTCTCTCTCTCTCACACACACACACACACACACACACACACACACACACACACACACATAGATAAAAATGACAGGAAATTTTCCCCTGATTATATACAAATACAATAAAACTTGAATAAAAAGAGGTTTTTAGTCAGATACGGATCACTGAACTAGTATAATTATTCATTAATTCATTCATTCATTTTATAAGCTGCTTAATCCTAATTAAGATCACGGGGAGGCTGGCGCCTATCTCAGCCGACTCTGCAAAAAGGTGGGGTACACCCTGATTAGCCCGCATAGACTATAGGATATAGCCAAGATGGTGACCAGTGAGGGAGAAAAGTGTGAAACGTTGTAAACACAACACTGTTTTGGGTTCACAGTCTGGGTACTCATATGTGGTGTCTCAGTATGCGTACTTCTGTACTGTGTACACTTCGATGTAGTACATACACCATGTACTTACTTCCATTAATTCCCAATTTAGACAGGGTAGTGTCATCTCAAATCGAGCAACACTGCAAGTCGTGTGTTTACTAGTAATGACATTATTACTCCAACCCGGAAACAACGATTGTGCCATTTGACATCAGCAGGTTTGTTATTCTGCTTTTAAAATAAATTCTTTTTTACATTTCCCTGCTTGCCCTCATCCCTCCCTGGTTGGCTTTGGTGGCATGATAGAAAGGAATAGTTGATGGGTGTGAAGTAGATGCAGTGTGTGAAGCACGGTGGGTGGGATGTCCCAGGGTGGAAGGGCTCCTCTCTGAGACATCACAAAGTGGCGATCAATCAGTAGGTGATCAGGGGTGGAATTTAAAACTAAGCTACAGTCCAACAGGATTAGTGAAATTATGAAACTACGAGTCCTCCTTCATATTTACTGCTCAGGAACACTAGATCTTCTTTGCCTGTTGGATTTGTCAGGTCGCCAGCAGGATGACTTGCTAGCTAATTTCACTCACCCTACAGATTTTTGACTCGCCACGGGCCGGCGGACTAGTGTTCATTTCCACCCCTGGGTGATGATGTCACAGAGAGGAAGGGGTAGACACGGAGTCCGACCCTCGGTAGACAGCATCTCTGGTAGCGCCCCTCTCTGGGTGAGGATGATGCAGTTTAAAGGTTTTGAGAAGCACCGATTACATCACATGGGACATCCCACAATACCCCTCCCATACAGGGCCAAGATGGTGGCCATTGTGGGTGTAACGTATGCAGCATCGCATTTACATTTACAGCATTTGGCAGACGCTCTTATCCAGATATAGACAATAATCCTTTTTATACAACTGAGCAATTGAGGGTTAAGGGACTTGCTCAAGGGCCCAACAGTGGGGACTGAACCTCTGACCTTCGAATCGGTAACCCATCGCCTTAACCACTAAGCCACTAACCACAGTGTGAACACACTTACACACTCAAACTAGAAACCCTGTAAAGTGTCGCAGACGTAACAGAAGATAGGAACCAGGTTATAGATAGAACCCAGACTGCATGGGTGGATCCAGATTCTGGAACTTGTAACAAAAGGGGCTCGTGCTTCGTTCCATGAAAATGACTAGCAGAGAGCATGGATCTGAAATGAAACCCACAGAGCATCCCTGTGAACTCAGGTGGTCTCAGGACGGGCGTCCGAGCATGCACTAGGATTACAGGTTGAGGAGGCAAATTAATAGCTATGTACATGAAAAGAATTTTACTAAGAGAGAGAGAGAGAGAGAGAGAGAGAGAGTGTGAGAGAGAGACAGGAAAAGCAAGCTGAGCAAACACAGGTGTGTCCGTACGCTACACACAACACTGTAACCATACATGAAGGTCAAAGCTCTGCATCGTTCCATCAAAGACTTCACAGGCATTCTTCCAGAGCTGCGCTGGAGTCGGAGCATTTGCATACAGAGGAAGTCGGGTGAACACGAACACCTGAAGCTTTTACAACCACCTCCACCGTTCCTCCTCCATTACCTTTCACCTCTCCGTCTCCTTTTCATCAGCAAGACCATCCGTTAGAACGCCTCAACGGATCAGCACATATATAAAACATAGCTGCAAGCTGAAAAGTGTGTGTGTGTGTGTGTGTGTGTGTGTGTGTGTGTGTGCTCTGTTTGAGAAGCTGTGTCGAAGCTGTAGGTTTTTTCTTGTCTAACCAGATTTGAATTAGTGTTCCAGTCCTCTCTTACATGTCTGTATGTGTCTCAGGTTGTTCACCACAGTGAAAACGTCAACGTTCAAAGATAATTCGATAGAACAGCTGTAGAAAGACTTCTCATAAAAATTCTGTCAGAAATATCAATCATTACACCATACGGAACACGGACACAAATATTACGCTGATATACAGTTACTGCCTACATGCACTACCTCAGATACATCACACTCCGTGACCTATCCTGCGCTATTCAGGTTACGTCAAACATCATCTCAGATATGACGTGTGTCATGTCAGATACATAACATGCATGTCTGATATGCCATGACCCCCCTCAGATATGTCAATTCATGTCTCAGATTCGTCACATGCCATCTCAGATATGTCACGTGGCACATGCCAAATACGTCATATGCTTGTCAGAAATATCAAACAACGTCTCATCTCAGATACAATATACATCATACGGATATGTCATGTTCCATGTTGGTTACTAGGAGATGTTCACATCCAGCCTGAAGACTCCATAACGCTGGACTTTATGAAGGACTGGGGAGACCAGACATCATGTTTGTTGTACATGTTTGAAAAGATTTACTCAAGTTCCTCTTAAGTTAGCATGATAGCGCTACGTCTGGTGGAAACCCAACACTGTTTAATCACCCCGAGACCATCATCCTTACGGTGAAGCATGGTGGTGGTAGAATCATACTGAGAGTTAACCCTGGTCCCTACCCAGCACTGTACAGTATCCCATATAACATCTCATACATTCCTGATACGTCACCTTGTATAGAACAAAGGCCATTTCAGGGTTATTGAACTGTCAGAATATAAAGAAGTCTTTTACTATAAACATAAACTTGTCAGCACATGTTTCATTGCATCACAGCATCATTCAAACAGACGAGCACTGAGCAGATTAACACTGATCTTAAAAGCAGAAATTATGGGTTAATTATGGTAAGGAATTCCTGCACTGTAGAACCTGGGAACGTTATTATCATCATCATGGCAGCAAGGATGTTGCTCTGGGAGTTTAGCAGGAAGTTGCATTAGTGTAAATTATAACATGCAGGAAAACTTTCCTCAAGCAGGGGTTGTGAAAGTGAACCATCAACAGTAATTCAAGTGAAATGAAAGGAAAGCCTTCCAAACTCTCACGTTACACTGAAAATATGTAGATTTTCATTATCAGGTGTTCTGGTAAAATAGTTTCTGCTTTTGACAGTTTGCATTAGCTTGTATGAAAAGGCCGCCATTTGTAGATCATTTCACTCTTGTTGGAGTGCGAAGCGTCTCAGGCATAGAGCGTTCTGTGATGTTTGGATGCCCTACCTCGTTCACCCTCACTTGCTCACCCAGGTGCATCAACAGTGGAGTGGCTGATTATCTAATGTTACAGGGTGCTCTCATATCTGTCTTCCTTCTGTTTCTCTCTTTTTATTTATGCCGTCATAGTCAGTCACACCAGAGTCCCTACTTGCACTCAGCACTAATAACCTCTTCTTTAACCATTACACTGTTATGAGCACACCTAACAACCCCCAAATCCAGCAGAGAAACTGCAGTGTTTTCCGAACATTCTCGAGTACGCTCACAAGTTGGTCACGTGACAATGTGACGTAGATTCCAGAAAACAACAGTATAGCTTTGCTATAGTACAATGGCGGCCAGCGATAGAGAAGCCTCTCCATTCCTTTCGGACGGGTCTTTTAGAGATCGGAGTGAAGACTTACAGTTATTCAGCCCCCAACTTACTTACATCGGACGGTGATGAAAGTGTCAATGGGGGATTAAACAGTTTACAGGCTCCGGCTTTAGAGCCTTAACGGTTCGAACCGGTAGCCCCTCCACAGGCTGCAGATGCTAACAACACGAAACTCCCGGTCGAGCTCATGGATGCAAATGATGGCGGTGAAAATCGTGCCAACAACATTGAGTGGTAAGAATTACTTTTATGTTCTGTCCAGAATTAATCACAAGGATCTAACGTCAGCGTTGTTTATTAATTATTCCTACAAACATGATATAAGTAATAGTATTAGTACACGTAATGTGTGTGTATTATACACACACACACACACACACACATATCTAGTATGAGGGCTGAGCTATACATAATTTAAAGTAAACATACCCTTCAAAAATTCAGCTTAGTCACGGTCGTTCTCCATCCCTCACTACAAGCACCTCGGGCCGTGTGTGGGTCGGTCTTCACGGGGTGAATACTGGGTACTGCATTTCCTCGTGGATTCCACAAATTATTTCCACTTCTCGGATATTACTGGGTTAGTCGGCCACTGATGGAGAGAGACGACTCGGTGTGGGTTGTAACTGTTCTCTGAGTAGTTATTGCTAAACCCGCCAACAACGCAAGATGTCACCATTTCGAATGAATCGCTTCCCCACTGAAGTGCTTTCTGTAAGTGACGTCAGCAGTCAGTTTCAGCGGAAAAAGCCGAAGAGAAGCATTCGGAGAGCGGGAAGTTTAAAATGTCCTGGTTCATTAAGGGGGGCAATGTGAGTGCAGAACGACCCGGGTGCACTCTAGTACTCGCATTGTTATCACTTTTTGCTCGTATTCATGGTAAATAAAGAGCTTAAGACACGTCCTTTAAGTACACATTCATTATACTACTCACTGGTTACCACAATCCACACAGAGGTGCAAAACAATGTTCACATGACAACCAAAACGATGTTCATCACCAGCATTAGCTCTGTGAACTACGTATCTAGCATCTCTAAAAGTTTCCAGGTTGCTCATGTAATTCCAGATGTCATTGTTAAATCCGCTAATCCTGGATGTGATTTGTTGAAAGGTGTAGTGCTTATATAGTGACATCACTTACTGAGCAAATATGAATCAACCTGATACAGAAGCACCCACAGAATCTGTTTACAGTGCATAAAAAACCCTCTCAAAAACAAATCCATATCACCAGAGTGAATATGTCAACCAATCAGACCAGGGTAAATAGGAGGGTTAGTTAAAGGTCAAGGTCTCCCTGGTAGACATTTCCAGCTGCTCTTAAAAGCTTCAAAGCCCCGTGGAACCTCTGTAACACTGACTCAGGGTCAGCTTTTCCTCTCACAGCTTTAATCTGCGTCATTAGCTTGACTGGATTGCCTGGTCCAGGATTCACACAGGAGGTGATTTCCGCCTGCACAGCTTCAAAGTGCGGCGTCTGTCCTGTGCGCTGCGTGGGTGAACCGCCGTGCTAAAGCAGAACCTTGAAGATTAGAGGATCAGAACTGCCGGTGATTCACAGCCAGGACTTCACACAGCGCTGGAGCTTAATCCCAATGCAGCACAACCCTGATTATAAATCCTCGGGTTTTTAGACAAGACATGGCAAGTGAAAGGGAAAGAATTAGTGTAGAAGACCAACAGACTCTACAGCCACAGAGAATAGATATGTATCTATGTATGTATGTATGTGTTTGTGTGTGAGTTTAAAAGCAATTAACTAGCTCATCTTCAGACCAGGACCTTAAACATAAAATCATCATCATCATCATCATCATCATCATCCGCTTAATCCGGGGGGGTGGGGATAACGTATTATCCAGAGTGACTTACTTATCATTTTTATACACCTGAGCAATTGAGGGTTAAGGGCCTTGCTCAAGGGCCCAACAGGGGGATTAAACCGCTGACCTACTGATAAGTAACCCATCACCTTCCCCTCAGCCACTTCCTCCAGCTCTTCCGGGGGGACACCGAGGCTTTCCCAGACCAGCTGAGAGAAATAGTCCAGGGGTCTCTACCCGGTTGTACATGTCCGAAACACCACACCAGGGAGGAATTCCGGAGGCATTCTAATCAGATGCCCAAGCCACCGCAACTGGCACAGGATTAGCGGTTCTACTCCGAGCTCCTCCCGGATGGCTGAGCTTCTCACCATATCTTTAAGGGAGAGCCCCGCAACCCTGCGAAGGAATATCACTTCTGTCACCTGTATCCGTGCTGTTGTTCTTTTGGTCATTAGCTCGTGACCATAGGTGAGGGTTGGAACATAAATTGACTGGTAATTTGACAGCTTTGCCTTTCGGCTCAGCTCCGTCTTCACCACAACGGACCGGTACAAGCTGTGCTTTATGCAGAGGCTGCACCGTTCCGCCTGTCGATCTCCTGTTTCATCCTTCCCTCACTCGTAAACAAGACCCCGAGATACCTCAACTCCTCGACTTGGGGCAGGAACTTGTTCCAAACCCGGAGGGTGCATTCCACACTTTTCCAGACTTGGAGGTGCTGATTCTGATCCCAGCCACTTCACACTCAGCTGTGAATCGCTCCAATGAGAGCTGGAGGTTCCGGCTTGATGAAGCCAAAAGGACATCATCATCTACAAAAAGCAGAGACGAGATCCTATGGCCACCAAACCAGAACCCCTCAACACCTTGGCTGTGCTTAGAAATTCTGTCAATAAACATTATGAACAGAACTGGTGACAAGGACAGCCTTGGTGGATCTCACCGGAAATGAATTTGACCTGTTGTTAACAATGTGGACCTAATGGCCCGTAGCAATGGGTCTGGTACACTGTACCCCCGGAGCACACCCCACAAGATAGCTCGAAAGCCTTCTTTAAATCCACAAAGCCAAAAAGACCCGATAGGCCTACTTCAACTGGACGTCCGCCTCACCACAGGTGTCCACCACCGGGTTCGGGGGTTACTGCCACGACAGGCAGTGATGACCTTCCAACCACAGCTATGGGCTGCCACCTCAATAATGGAAGCATGAAACATGGCCCATTCAGATTCCATGTCCTCTGCCTGCTTTAGGATGTAGTTGTAGCTCTGCCGGAGGTGGGAGTTAAGGGACCTTCTGAGAGAAGACTGAGAAAGCCAAACATTCCCAGGAGACCCTAACCACACGCTTGGGCCTGCCAGGTCTGGAGGACGGCCTCCCCGCCATCAGAGCCAGCTCACCACCAGGTGGTGATCGTTTGACAACTCAGTTCCTCTTTTCACCTGAGTGTCCAGAACACGTGGCTGCAAGTCTGATGATACGACTACAAAGTCGATCATCTGAGGTCTAGGGTGTCCTGGTGCCATGTGCCAAGTCCAACAACAATACACCATTTGAGTTCAGGTCAGAGAGGCCATACGTACCAACTACACCCTTCCAAGTCACACTGTCGTTGCCCACATGGACATTGAAGTCTCTCAGGACAACAAGGGAGTCCCCAGGGGGGAGCGATCTCTAACACAATCTTTAACACACCCCTTAAAGATTCCAAAAAGGGTGGGTACTCTGAACTGTCATTAGGTGCATAAACACAAACCACAGTCAGGACCTGTCCACACACCAGGAGATAGAGGGGAACTACCCTTTTTTCAACCGGGAAGAACCCCAACATGTGGGCACCAAGATGGGGGATGTCCACACCATGAGGAACTCCTGAATGGAATAAGGTTCAGCCTCTCTCGAGATGGGTGGTTCCAGGGCCAAAGCTATGTGTCGAGGTGAGTCCAACTATCTAGTCGGTATCTCTCAACCTCGCACAACAGCTCAGGCTCCTTCTCCGCCAGAGAGGTGACATGCCATGTTCCAATAGCCAGCGTCAGTAGCCGAGGATTGGTCAAACAGAACCCTCGCCTTCGGCTGCCACCCAACTCACAACGCACCCGACCCCTCTAGCCCCTCCCACAGGTGATGGGTCCATGGGAGAGCAGACCTATGTCTCCCAAGCTACAACGGAAGGGACTGGCAGGTGAGTTTTTTACAACATGCCCACACCTGTTCTGTGATGTACCTGTTGTGTGATGTATGTGAATTGGCCTTTAATCATAACTCTGTTAAGTCCTGGATTGTGATTGTTCAGGAAGTAATGATTCATTTCTATACAATCAGTCAAATACATTGTTGTTTCCATGGTAACAGTTCATTCACAGGGACTTGATACAGCAGATGCTCTTTATAAACAGATTAAATAATATAAACGTCGATATAACGCAGTTCATCCCTACTTTCTCTTCTCTTTTCTTCACTGCTTACTCTCTTTCTATCTCCCTTTCTCTTTTTCTATTCTCTCATTTCTTCTTTCCTTTCAAATGATTGCACCCTTTTTTTCTCCAGAAACTTTTATTTGTCTAAAATTTTTTTTAAATGCACACCTTTTTTTCACTTCTTTCCACTTTTCTTCTTTCTTTCTTTTCTTTCATGTGAGGTTTTCTCAGAAGTAGGTGTTTATATAACATTAATAGAATGAGTCTCCAGTGTCAGCACTTTACTCTCATTCAGCGGTAAAGTTGTAACTTAGTCATCAGGACAGGCGAGTTTACACTTCGTACCAAACACGAGATGTGTTTTCCTTCTTTAACTTCGAGAAAGAGAAAAATGGTGCTAAACCTGCCATTGCATGCAGCATTAAACTGTTCCTTGCAACCCAAGGACTGGTGAGTACTGCAATGTGTACACGTTCAGGATAGAACCATTGTAAAGCTTGAGAAATTTGGGGAAGATTCACCACAGTATATTTGAGTTACAGAAACTTAAATGCAACTTCCTGTATGGTGGCGAGACATCTAAAGTTTGAGGCATTGCTATGGCCACGCACTACAATAAAAACTCAAGCTTTTTTATTAACTTTTGATCTTAAATTCCCCAAGAGTATACCAACCAAGTCTGGGATCCCTATGAATAAACCTGTCAGAGGAATTCGTTCAAATGCCACGTGTATAAATGGCAAATCAAATTCTGTATCTCAAGATGAAAACAGACGACTTCCTGTAAGTTTTAGGCAATGATGTCAAAAGGTTTTTTGTACATCTGTTCATGTTTCATATGCATGCTAGGACAAACTAAGGTCAATGTGAGCCTTTGAAAGTTTCCAGAGGTGCTATAAACAGAATTTGCAATGTCTATGTGTGAAATATGTAGATTTTCACCAGGTGTGACATAGTTTTTGAGCTTGCTCATGCTCTTAAAAACCGATTCACTTGAGATGATAATAATCCAAGCAATTCCATTGGATGCTCATGGCCCAAATTATAAATTGATTTTCTGACTTTGCTCTACTATATTAATCTCAAGGGAAATTAACCCATCCAAAGTGAGCACACACTCTCGGAGCAGTGGACTGCTGCACACACTGGGGCGCCCTGAGAGCAGTTGGGGGTTAGGTGCCTTGCTCAAGGGCACTTCAGCTATGAAGGTGGAGGAGGGGAAGGTGCAGCTCACCCCGCCGTCACCACACATTTTTCCTGCTGGTTCGGGAATCAAACAGTGACCTTTCGAACCCAAAGCCGCTTCTCTATCCATTAGGCTATAGTTGCCCCCAACGATAAAAGGTAAGTGGATGAAAAAATAATACGGGGCTTCTAAGTGGTGCATCAAAAAGGTGTGTGATGCTCAATCTAGACACAAACCTGCAGCCATCTGCAGCCGGAGATCTATGGGACCCCATCGGCTGAGCTCTCTTGGGAGAAAGAAATGGCATGTGTTCGCCTCCCTACCACTCACAAAAATCACCTTCCAATCATGGACGTATTTGAGCTCATTCCTTCAAAAGGGGTGGATATCGCTTTTCATCAGACTATGTCAGGCTGCCTGCAAGCGCAAATGTGAAGCAGTTTGTAAAGATGCGGGTGGCAGCACCACATGTCATTTAGCATGCATGTGCTTGCTTATGCTCCTCCCTGGTTGGTGGTGGTTGTATGTGATGGGTGGCTACAACTAAATTAGTGGAAGAAAAAACCCTGAAAAATTTCAAATGAATTAAATGCGTCAATTTATGTTCCTACCCTCACCTATGGTCACGAGCTTTGTGTTAAACAGATGGAGAATGTGATTATTTCTCTGGCACAGTGAGCATAGTGTTATTGTTTTGGATCTGGAAACAGATGCTCAGTTAACAGTAACGTCATCTGACCAGCTAAACACGTTTCCATTATTTATTTATTTTTTAAATAAACGTGCATGATTAATCATCCAAACCCTTAAACGACTTCAGATTTCATGAACATGTACTTTCTGTCTTCATATCAGATTCCATCTGATAAAATCTCTCACATATCATAAAGCAGGGTGTTCTCTTACTTTCCTCTCAACAGCACCGACAGGTTTCTTATTCTTTAAACAGGTACTACCAGAAGTGATCAACCCATTATTAAATATAATTAATTCTTCCCTTAGCACTGGTTATG
>JAOUQZ010064151.1:0-19627 GCA_028564935.1 Neosilurus hyrtlii
GGGAAAAAATAACAGTACTACAATTTTATCCTGACAAGCCTGTTTCGTGGTTGCCCACTCATCAGGGGATTTATATATATATATGGCACCTGAAGCCCATCTTCTCAAGTGAAAATATCCTCAGGGCATCTCTTATCTTTGGTAAAACACTTTATTCATGTTGCTAATACAGTATCTCTTTCCCACATCTCTGTAAACCAGCAGTGGGAAGGACAGTTCAGGGTTAGATGATGTAGGAATCATGTTAGCTCTTGATAGACTAAGTGAGTCATGCTCACCGAGGGAACGGGCTGTTGCTGGGTAAACGGGGGGAGGGGTGTGTGTGTGTGTGTGTGTGTGTGTGTGTGGTTGTCATAGCAGTGCTTAGTGAATTGGACAAAGACAGATGAATCAAATAAGGGAAAGTGTTCAAATGAGATGGTTGCATGCATGTAATAGAATAGTGTGAATAATTGAGACAATCACCAAACAATGCAGAAAATCTTTAGCTGAGGAGCTGTGTGTACATGTTTATGAGGGTATGTGTGTGTGTGTGTGTGTGTGTGTGTGTGTGTGTGTGTGTGTGTGTGTGCGTGTGTGTGTGTGTGTGTGTGTGTGTGTGTGTGTAAGATGACTTATCCCTGCATTTTTTCAGTATCAGGTTGAGAATAGTAATTATAAATTAAGTCATATTGTATTCTATATCTAGGCAGCACGGTGGCTTAGTGGTTAGCATGTGAGACTCACAGCAAGAAGGTCCTGAGTTTCCAGGCTTGGCAAGGGTGTTTCTGTATGGAGTTTGCATGCTCTTCCTGTGCTTGCGTGGGTTTCCTCCGGCTTTCTCCCGCAGTCCAAACACATGCACATTAGGCGAATTGGCTGTTCCAAATTGCCCCAGGTGTGAGTGTGAATGGTTGTGTGTGTATGTTTTCCCTGCAATGGAGCCGTTCGGGGTGTACCTTGCCTTTACCCAGTGTCAGCTGTGATTGGCTCCAGCCAGCCAACTCTGAGGTGGGGTATACCCTGAACAGCTCGCCAGATCATCGCAGGGCCAACACACACACACACACACAGCCATTCACACTCACACCTAGGAGCAATTTGGAACAGCCAATTAGCCTAATAGTCCTTTGGACTGTGGGAGCGAACCGGAGTACCCAGAGGAAACCCATGCAAGCACGGGAAGAACATGCAAACTCCTCATAGAAACACCCTCACCAAGCCCTGGACTTGAACCCAGGAACTTCCTGCTGTGAGACAGATGTGCTAACCACTACACCACAGTGCCTCCTTTAAAGCTCATTTAATGGACTTAAATTGAGACATATAGACATAGAGGAGCACACAATTACCAGTAACAGTTACGGAATGTATTTGTTAGAATGAGAGCTGAATTCTAGTCAATGTATGTTGAAACAGTATAAAACCTGCAGAAGAATGGTTACATCTCAACACGACGTTTGCATATATGTATCATATTTCCACATTAGCTCAACCAATCAGCATTCACCTGAAGACAGGATGAAGCATGTAATATACATTTTGTAAGAATTGTTAGTTTTTGCACGACACACTTACACACAAGCCTCCTCTTTCTGTACTGCAACTCAGACACGCTTCAGTGAAGAAATCTAAACAAGTCCAAAGAGAGAAAGACAGCAAGGATGTACTGCATGAGAGGGGAATTGTCTGTTCAAGCATTTTATTAATCCATTCCTATGGAAATACATTCAGTTGATCAGGAAGATCGTCACCTCTGCTGCTTTTAAAGCATATTTTGGAGCCAGATCCAGATGTTTTTTAATTCCCTTTTAACAAGAATTCATACATTCATTCATTCATTCAATAATTTTTAAAACCGCTTAAGGGTTGCATCTTAGCTGACTGGGCAAAGGTGGGGTACACCTCACCAGACCACAGCAGGGCAACATACATACAACATACATACCTCATGGGTACATCATGGTTGATTTGGAAAAGCCAATTAGTCTATTGTGTATAACTTTGGTTGGTGGGAGGAAATCGGAGTACCCAGAGGAAACCCATGCAAGCATGGGGAGAACATGCAATCTCCACACAGAGATGCCCAAGCCCGGAAATCGAACTCAGGCTGGTCAGATTTTTATCAAACTTGGTAGAGCGGTGGGGCCAGGGCATATAATGAAGCAGTTTAAATTTGGAGGTGATCCATGCATGGAATCATGTTTAAAAATCCAGAAAAATAACTATCTTCAACATGGGGGGGAATGTTCCCACCAAGGGGAGACATTCATTATAACTATGCCAGATTATAATAATCCATTTGTGGCCTGGTAGAGATATGACTATATGACTGCCCCTTTAGTCTTCTAATCATATGATATTTTGCTGATTTATAAAATTAGAGGATGATATGATTACTGTTATATGCTACTGATTTCACACATTTCTACCATGTTTTGTTGCTTTTTATGTAAGGTGTGAGTCAGCAGACATTACTGTTCAAACACTTCCTGCCCTGTTCATTAAATTAGATCTAAAGTTTCATATGAAGCCTTTTAGTGAATGAAATTATATTGGTTGGAATATGCAGCATTATGTTTCAGTTTCCGCTCATTTTTCTTGGAGAATCATTTTCCATGAATTAAAATCTTCCATAAATAAATTCAGAAGATTGGTAAGGTCATGCAAGCATTTTCTTTTTTAAAAACCAATCTTAAGT
The DNA here is from genome assembly GCA_028564935.1 of Neosilurus hyrtlii. NCBI lineage: Eukaryota > Metazoa > Chordata > Actinopteri > Siluriformes > Plotosidae > Neosilurus > Neosilurus hyrtlii. The sequence goes on from JAOUQZ010064151.1 coordinate 2,681, forward strand.
TATTTTGGCTGTATATTTGGGGGTCATTGCTATCTCAAATTTCTTGGCAGAAGTGATTCAGTTCTCCTCTACTAATAGCCTGCTCCATTCTGGTTTCCTTTCCTTTTTTCTGCAGTACTGTTTGCAGCAAAGTAGCTCTAAATCATGATGCTCCCACCCCATGCTTCGCTCTGGGTGTCGTGTTCTTGGAATCACATGCACAGCATTTCTTTCTTCAAATGTGATGAACTGAATTATTGCCAGAAAGTTCTATTTTTGTTTGTGTTTTCTTCCAAGAGAGCCCTCCAACTGCTTGTGAAGCATGTCTCTATGCTTGTTTGTTTGTTTTTTGTTTTATTTTTTATTTTTTTGCTTGAGATGCTGTAATGTAGATTAATGCGGATCAGTATTTATTCTTCTCTGTGAAGCTGCTGTTTTCAGGTCATCCTGCAGCCTGTGACTGCTGGCTACACATTAGCTGGTTCATATGTATTTAAAGTGGATATAAAAAGTCTACAGGTGGGACATCGGCATAGTGATTAGCACATCCACCTATCAGCAAGAGGGTCCTGGATTTGTCACAGGTTTGGTGAGGGCATTTCTGTGTATTGTTTGTATGTTCTCCCTGTACTTGCATGGGTATCCTCTGGGTAGGCTAATTGGCTGTTTCAAATATATACAATATATACAATATATTCGGAAATTTTAAGTGTTCTTGAAATACTTGACTTTATTTTGCAATTTCATTTTTAATTTTTTCCTTCTTACCTGGAAAATCCGAAGTGAAAGCATTTTCCTCCAGTGAAGACGGTGCTGGCTGTATTTCTTTTTCCTCATCCATATCAAAGTTAGGCTAAAAGCTACTGTGTTTCCTAGATAATAAGACCCTGTCTTTTATTTTTTATTTATTTATTTTTTTGGGTGGGGGGGTTTCAGTTCAAAAAACACCGTAGGGCTTATTTTGGGCGTAGGTCTAATTTGAATTAACATTAAGAGTAATTTCAATAAACAGGTGGGTGTGAACATAAACCTCTGCCTAGATAATAGGCAGAAGATAGAAGATAATACGGTAAATAAAATGATGAGTGTTATGCTCTCCCAGTCCTGCTTTTATCCCCATCATGCCCCTCAGTCCTGCTTTAGTATACTTTACTTACCGTTTTTTTTTTTCTTCCTCTTTTTCTGTCTCTTCTCCGCGGTGCTGCTGTAAATGGTGCTGCCGTGCGTTTATTCACAGAAAATGAGGGGAGGGTGCGAACAAAATATGGATTTAGCTAGGTCTAATTTTCAGGGTAGGGCTTATTTTGGACCGTTCTGGAGGAGAAAGGGTAGGTCTTATTATCGGGGAAACACGCTAGTTCTGGAGCTGCTACTCCCTGGAACAATTCACGACGGAGGCCGTGTAAGGACAAACGGTATGCATTGTAAGCATACTTGTCTAGCTAAGGATCTGAGTGACTTTGACAAGGGCCACAATATCTTGTCTAGACAACAGAGTCGGAGCATTTCCAAAAGCCTAGGTCTTGTGTGGTGTTTTCGGTATGCATTGAATAGTGCCTACTAAAAGTGGTACAAGAAAGGACAAACAGTGAACCAGAAATAGATCCATGGGCACCGCAGGCTCAGTGATGTGCACTGTGAGTGAAGGCGAGAACGATTAAATAAATGGGTAATACACTGTAAAGCTTAACACACTGAACAACAAGGGTTGGCAATATACTGAATACACACAATACAAACATTATGCTTTGCAAAGTGTTATGGTTTGTGCATGTATTTATAATCCTCTCCTTTAGATGCTTTGTGGATTGATCATGCCCTCTGTTCACTGAACCTCCTGGGGCACGTTGTAGGTCTTCCACAGCACTGCACTGAAGATGGAGGAAGACAAGTGGAAACTTACAGTTCTCGACATGGAATATGAAAAATGTTTAATAAAATTCTACTACTTGTCTACTTATTTATTCACAACTATATTGTGTGCAAAGCTCTGAGGAGGTCAAACATCTTTTTTTTCCTTTTCAGAAGAAGAATGGCAACTGCACGGTGACATACTGTATCTCATGAGTTATTTTTAATTAAAGGTGTATAAGTATAAGGCCAGCAGGTTAGTCCGGGGAATTGTAATGCATCTTTAATGCAACACTAACCAATATACCAGCGTGCAGGGCAATGAACAGATGCTTAGTTGCTCAGCACAACCCTGGCACAGGGGGTGCTACTGGAGACCTTGTCTCCATGGTGATACCCTTGACCTAATTCATTGGTCCTTGCAGAACAAACTCTAAATATGAATTATAGATTAGTGGAAGAAATCTATTCAGGGCTATTTATCATTCACCCTGGTTTAAATCGCTGCATTGTACAGTAGACTTTGCAGAATCACCCGGAAAAAAAGACTAAGTTTCATTTTCTGCGAGTGTAATGAGTGAATGCAAATGTGAGAAGTGTGAATAAGAACCTCACATATAATAATCATCAGAGTACACTGTAACTTATTTTTCATTCACATCCTTATTTTACCTTCTTAACCAGCACCCAGGGTCATTCTATTAAAGGAAATGGGCTTTCAATGGTATGCCATAGAAACCCATTAAAATGTCATGGAAGGGAAGGATTCATTTATTAACTAGATTTCACAGGCTGTCTCAGATCATTTGGATGCAAATTATTTGGAGGTTTTTATTTAAGGTTGCTTAATACTGTACATATTGTTTTACATATGGTTAAAAAGCTTCATTTAACAAGCTGAATATGAACACATTTATTTATAAATGTATACATTTATAAAAAAAATAAATATATACAAAAAATATATATTTTCAGGAAAATCCTAGAAAAAAGGGGTCAAGAGGGAATTTATAATCAGGTATAGCTGAGCCTGCTGCTTAAGTACAATCCCTTTCCACTCTGAAAGTGCAGTCTGCATTTTATGGACAGCCTTACATAAGCATGGAAACCCATGTGTTACAGAGCTGCTAGCCTCTCAATCCCCTACCAAGTGAATGTCTTCCAGGAATTCTTGCACAGACATCATTACATACTAAGGGCTGGATCCCGTTGCAGTGTCGAGTCACATATGTTTTGGATACGATTAGGATTAGCTTTCCATAGTCCATCTTGTTACACCTTATGAGTCTGTGAACAAATGTACTGTTCATCTCTAATAGGAATTAAACATTACCCAAAGCATTGTTCTTATACTCCACAGACCTGTAGATAAGTTTTCTGCCACAGCCTCATGATGGTCTTAAATAATCATCACAGTTTTCAACACGGGAAATATTTTAATAGAAATACATTGCCTAACCTCTTCAAGTTCCTCAAGAAAATTTCTTCATCATTTCTCCTTGTGAGATCAACATGTCTGTTTTCTCATAACACATCATTTATCAAGCTGGATATGAACAAATTTATTTGTAAATCATGGCGAGCTATTTACATAAGTAATGTAGTTTTCAGGAAAATCCAGTTAGTGAGAGCTCTTGAGTCTGCATACAATTTCAAATCATATATCGTGGCAAAAAAGTAAAAGAACCCTTTGGAATTCACTTATTCATTCAATTGCCGAACCACTTACTCCTGCTACGCTCACGGGGAGGCTGGTGCCTATCTTACTGGCAAAGGCAGCTCTGAACAGTTTGCCAGGTCATTGCAGGGCAAACACACACAACCATTCACACTTACATTCACATCTAGTGGCAATTTGGAACAGCCACTTAGGCTAATGTGCAAGTCTTTGGACTATGGAAGAAAACCAGAGCACCTGGAGGAAACCCATGCAAGCACAGTGAGAACATGCAAACTCCAAACAAAAACACCTGAGATATTTAACAGAAACAGGAATAGAACAGGAAACTTGAACCACTCCATAAAGTCTTCTCCAGCACTTCAAAAATTTTCAATAAAGTTAAGGTCAGGGCTCTGGGGTGCCAATACATATGTGAAAATGATTCCTCATGCTCCCTGAAATACACATTCATTATTTGTGGCCCAATTTTCTATCTGTGCCATCAGGGAACAAAATGTTCATTGATGTGATAACCTTGTCATTCAGTACATTCTGGTGATCAGCTGACCTCATTTTATTGCCCCATTTATGTTGCTGAGCCTTAACCTGACCAGTTGAAGCAACAATGGCATGGAGAATACATGCTGAGATCAAGGCTAAAGGTTCTCCAAGAAGACATTAGAGTGTGCAACACTTTTTTTTGGCCAGACAGTGTATATATTATTCTTGTAAATTTAAACATAACATTTATTTCAGTTACACACAGCAATGTGAAATTCAGTTAATATTGGATGTCCCATGTAATGGTCAGACCACTTTGCGGTGCTGAGGGCAGAGTACACCCTGGACAACTCAGCATGCCATCACACAACTATTACTGTATTTGTAAATGTTTTTCTTTTTTCTTTTCTTTTCTTTTTTTTTTTAGTTTGGGGATATGAATGTTTAACATACACCTCTACTACATAACTGATATATAATAAAATAAGGGCCAGTAAGCACTGTCTCAGGTCTTCATTTTAGTCCCAGGGTGGTGCCTGTGAAAAGGCAACAACAAAAGCTGCACTTCTTGCTCTTGCAGTTCTTGCAGCCTATGTAACACCTTTATAAAATTATAATGTCAATATAACAAGTAAAATCTAGATAAGGAAAGAACAGTAGCTACTCTGCACTCCATAGCAGACTTTCAGGCTTTATTAATTTATTTGTAATCCAACAATTCAGGAACCAGATCAAAAACCTCTCTTCCAATACTGAACATCTGTTGGCTTATATAGCCTTATGTTAATACTGCCATCTATTGGTGAGATGTACAAATACAAATTATTACGTGGGGATTGCTCAGTATAATGTTGCTCTCCTTCACTTCTGAATCAGCGTTCATATATTTATAATTTTCTCTTTCTGATGGTAATATTTCCAAGCCCAAATGCTGAGAGAGGGAGAGCTGGCAGAGGAACTGGATGAGATATTGATTGTTTATATATAATATGCAAACAAAAAAGTGTACATAACAGTTTTGCACATTAAATACTACTAAAAATGAGAAAGACTCAAAGAGAAAATTTAAAAGAAAATTCTGCAGACTGTTAATAACTGCACTTATATTCTCTACCTCTGGGCAAAGGTGCACAAGGTACTGAGAAAGTATGCTTAAATGAAAGCAGAAATAAGGTCGAAATGCAGAAAAAAGAAGTCCAAAAAGTTAAAATAAAAAAATGTAGCAAAGTAAAATATTGTAAAGTGAAAGTTAAAAAGCTCCTTATAAATGGAGTTGGGCTATAAGGTGGCATAGTGGTTGGCATGCCCTCCTCACAGCAAGAAGTCCCGAGTTTGAGTCCTCAGCTCAGCTCAGTGAGGCTTTTTCTGTGTTGTCTCCATGCCTGTGTGGGTTTCCACTCCATGCTTGTGTGTGTGTGTGTGTGTGTGTGTCTGTGTTGCCCTGTGATGGTTTGTCAAGCTGTTCAGGGTGTACCTTCACTCAGAGTCAGCTGAGACCAATTAGAGTATAAAGTGGAAAATTACATTAAATGAAATAGACTTATGCATTAAAATGTGAAAAGTGTGCATTTTAGCTGATGAAATTAAGTCGATGTCTTCATCTGATGTGAAAAGTATGCCTTCATTCAATCTGTGTAAATTTGCAATATTTACCAGGATTTTATTTGCTGCCTAGGGAATTATGTCAGCTGCTGAAATGTTAAGGTTATTAAAGTATCATGGAAGAAACCAGGCTAACAGTTAGCTTAGCAAGAGTTACTACAACGTTGTACTGCAGATTATGTAATATGGATGCTTTCTAAAAATGTGAAGGAGCTCTACTGTTTTATATAACTGTTTGCTTACTCCAGTATTTGGAGCACTCATCCTCAAGTTCCACACTGGTGGATTTTCCACATTATCTTTAACCTCACACGCGTACAGACTTGGTGAGTATGAAGGTCTCAGCAGATAGTTTTCTGACAAAGATGAAACTGAATAGATCCTGAACTGAAATAAATGGATGCCATACTGAAGGCGATATCTCAGAGATTCCTAAAAATACTTTGGAGCTCTTAATAAACACCCTACAATAGAATATAAGCATTGTAAATAAAGTATGATTACTATAATTAATTGTCCATCCCTGTCTTTGAGGAGTTGGAGGTTTAATTAGTAAAACACAGTGATACTGGGCAGCCTCCCTGCCACCCTAATTAGGTTTAAGCAGTTCAGAAAAAGAACGATGAACGATGAACAATGGTACTGATTGTAGAGTTCAGTCTGAGATCAGTAATATGCAGGATATTGTTTTGTACTGCGGTCACACACCTGTTGGGAGATAGGGTCAGTTGCTATTTCTGCTCACTATTTTATAAAAACACAATAACCATTGTACCATATTTGCATCAAGAACATGACCAGTGATGGACCAACACCACGATCACCAACCTCAGAGACTTATGAGACAATTCCACATGGTCACCAACCACATCTGCCAGATTAGCAAATAGATAATATAGATTTAATCACAAACTGACTTAGTGGTTAGCACGTCCGCATTACAGCAAAATGGTCTTGGGTTCATGTCCCAGGCACGGTAGGGGCATTTCTATGTGAAGTTTGCATGTGGATTTTCTCCAGGAACTCTGGTTTCCTCCTCAGTACAAAGACATACACATTAGGCTAATTGTTCCAGATTTCCCTTCGGTGTGAGTGTGAGTGGTTGTGTGGGTGTGTGTGTTGTCCTTGTGATTGTTTGGCAAACTGTTCACTGTTCACTGTGCTCCAGCCTCCCCATGTCCTAGTAGGATTAATTGATTGTGAGTGAGATTGAACAAACTAATATTGTCGTAAAATTGTTGTTCATAAGGTAACCAAAAATGTTTAAGTTTATTGTAACACATAGGACATCATCAGGCCTTCAGACATATAATTTCAGAGAATATTAACGGAATTCTGCACCTATTTCTTGTATTTTTCTCTATACTAATTACCTCCGCAGCTTGGAGGGAGAGGTTATGTATTCACCAGCGTCTGTTTGTTTGTCTGTTGGAAGAAGAGAAGAGACATGTGCCTGGTAACAGCTCGTAATATTTTGGAGTAGATTCGGACCACAATCTTGTGATGTATCTATGATAATGCAACTACGATGTATATCTACAATGACAAAGCCTACCTATTCTGATGTAGTGATAATGTCACTTGTTGAGCGGACTATGTTGAACGAACTACGTTGTTGCACGGCCTACGCTAGAACCTGGACAACCAGAAACACCTCTCATCTCCTATTCTCAGAAACAACACACCTACCACTATCTCCTCCTACTAATTTATTCTGAACTGTTACATTTATTGGCTCAGTCATCAGAAATTGCTAGACCAGCTTCTTTGCCTGACCTGGTTTGTTCCAAATACTTCTGGTCCTCGCACCAGTCTGCTACAATCTGGATCCAGGAATTTATTAAATACTTTTTAACTTGGTGGAGGGGTGGGACCTGGGCCTGGAAATGTTTTAAAACATGTTGTATAGAAAAAAAAAGAAAAAAAACAAATCATTATCATAATCCCTATCATTAATTAAAATTGGGGCAAAATTTGCAACCATGCCAAGTTATAATAATTAATATTTTTTACCTGGTGCAGTTACCATGTGCTCTTTGAATGCACCTCTAGTCTTTGGTGAGTTGCTTTAAATGAAAGTATGTCCCAAATGCCTAAAAATACAAATGTCTAAATATAATGCTGAGGTTTTGGGTTTGGTAATGCTGACACCCGAGTTGTGGTAAAAGAAAAAGAAGACTAGGCAGTTCTACTATCCTGGTTTCTCAGGATGCAGGTTGAGATATCAAACAAAGATATTTAAAGTATTTGTAAGGTACATTTAACTGCTATATGCTGATGAGGTGTTTTTAGTGCTGATGTTTCTGATCTCCACCTGACTGATCTCTATCTCGCATGAGTTTTATGGTTTCTGTTCCTCCTACAAACTCCCTTTTATTTTTGTAGGTATCTCTTTCTGTCCTGGTTTCTTTTTTGGTAAGTATGGGCAGAAGAAAGTCAAATGTTCCTTTTAGGCATGTATATAGGGGGAATGTGGTGTGTGTTCAAACGCATCTGTGTGTATCATAAAACAGCAGACATGTGATCTAGTCAGCAAAACAAAATGCACACACCAACTCCAGCATGCACATTTACAGTTATTCATTTATTCATTCATTTACCAAACCTCATAAGCCTGTAAGGGTGGAGGGGAGGCTGAAGCCTATCTCAGCTGACTCCTTGCAAAGGCAGGGTACACCCTGAACAGCTCATCAGACCATTACAGGGCAACACACACGCACACACACACTCACACAACCTTTACACTTACAATAACACCTAGCGGCAATTGGAACAGCAAATAAGCCTAATGTGTGTGTGTTTTTGGATTGTGGGAAGAAATCGGAGTACCCTGTGGAAACCCACACAAGCACAAAGAAAACATGCAGACTCCACACATAAACGTCCTTGCCGAGCCTGGCACTCAAACACAGGACACAAAAATAAGGTCCTTTGTTTAAGTTAGGTTTCAAGATGAGCTCCATGAACCCAGTAGGTGGTTCAACAAATAATTGAGTGATTATGACAAGTCACAGGGTGCATGTCATCATGCTGGATGGAAGTCATCCAGATGAACGTTGTTATAATTATTTATTAATGATTTAAAGTGTGAGATATGGTAATGTAAATTAGATCATATCATAGAACATGGATTCAATTTAGTGACAGCCCACCAACCTCATTCTCAAAGAGCATTATGCACTGAATAGATTTTGAATCAGTGATTTCAAGGCGAAATTTGTTTCTACAACATTCAGTTATACTGACTCATATTTTAGAAAGCTCAGTTGTAAACAGGGAGTTCAACGGATCCTGTAGTGGCTTGTTATTCTGTAATCTCTCTCTCTCTCTCTCTCTCTCTCTCTCTCTCTCTCTCTCTCTCTTTCTCTCCCTGTCTATACCCCCCCCCCCCCCCCAGGCTGGTTCTTCAAGTTTTATCTTCTTACTTCATTACTCAGTCATGTATAGGTGTGGCCTACAGTCTCCAAGCCCACATTCTTGATAAGCAAGTACCAGTAACTAAAAACAAGTGCTTATGTTAATCATAAAGCATGTGGTGCTACTAAAACATGTCAGATGGACTAGCAAAATGTTCAGGGTGTACCCTGCCTTCACCCTACGTCGGCTGAGATATGGCACTAGGATTAAGTGGTTCAGTAAAAGAATGAATGAATTCTACATATATAAACAGGGCCTCTTATTGTCCACTCTTTTTCGGCTCAGTATGGACTCCACATCCCAGGATTCCTTACAGCACACAAACATGGCCATCTTAAACCACAGTTTCAGCACACTCAACCAAACTCACCTGAGTACTGATTAATGTCAGTAGTTTACCGTTCGACTCATTAGCACACTGTATTTAAGGACTAACCTTACGTCCTCCTGCTGTGAAATGAGCACTAAGTACATTTATGTCTGACCTTGCTAAGCTTTTTTTTCCTGTGTTGTTTTTATCCTTGTTTTGACTCCTGTTTTGTAATGTTTGTAATGTTGTAATGTAATGTTTGTTTTTTTGTTTTGTTTCTTACTTTAAATTGGAATTGTCTTTTGATTGTCTGCTATTTTTTAAACAATAAAATAAGAGAACCACACCTGTGTATTTTTTTGACATTATTGTACATCCCTTGACAATACACTAATGATAAACCTACGCACTGTGCTAAGCTAGTGATACAGATATGAATAGGGCATCTCAAAGCCTACAAAAAGAGTAAATACTTTTGCACTTAGATGACCACATAGCAATTTTGAAACTTTCCAAATCAGCCATACAAAAACAACCCAGCAACACTTTGAAAACTCCATGACGTTAAAATAACTAAACACTAAACTGAAAGTAGCTTGGAGATGAAGAAAAGATGGTCTGGCTGGAAATTAGAGCTTGTCAAGTTACAGGCTTCTCCTGATTTTAAGTATGTAAAGTATTTACAGTAACTATTTCTCTGTAAATAATTTGCATTTAAGTAGATGATTATGCAACAGTCATTACTACTGTAGCATGTATTATGTAATGCTGCACCGTGTGCACAGATACCTGTCTCAATAGCTGTACCGATGTCATTTGGGCTTCTTACTGTCCAAATAAGTCTGTAAGTTTAACATGCTTACTTTACTGTTGAATCTGGCCTTTTAAAACTCCTCCTTTTCCTTTTACTTATCATATTAACTAAAGACTCAGAGAAGGGTATTGTTCCATTGCCTCCTGTATGGAGCAGGGGTGTAATCTAGGCTAGCAGCCATTTTCATAAAAGCACTTTCTAATGAAAAACTACCAAAGTAGCCCTACTTAAATGTTGAAAAATGTATCAGAGCACAGCATAGCAATGGTGAAGCATGCTGTTGGGAGCATCAGGCTATTTTTATTTTTTTATTGCTTTGGACTGGTGTACAGGTCTTTATCCTTTTGAAAAACCTGTGGAAAGATTTTAAAGAGGGTTTTGAACAGGAGATCCTCTTTCAAACTGAATATTAATGTGTTAATATTAAAATTAAAGATAAGATTGTATGCTTTTACCATAAAAGTCTGAGTGTTGTATTAAATGCAAAGGTGATTTAAAAAATATTGCTTGCTAAAATTCACTGAAACCGAGGACAAGATAGCTGATAATCAAAAACAGTGAGTAAACATCCACTTGTTATTTAGTCATGGAGAGAGGCTTGAGGACAGGCAGGTGTAAGTCCCGCTGTCTCAGGAATGGACAATACAAATGTTTGGTTTGGTTTTTTGTTTTTTTGTTTTTTTGCATTTGTTGTCACTGATTACACCAGTTGTAATATCAAAGCAAGCCAGAGTTGGACTAGGGCAAATATTCAGAGCAGGAATTTTGCACCCACCCTACTGTAACATACTTTTATGTCTTGAAAGAAACACATCAGAAATACATGCATTACCTACAAACATATTATGTATTTGCAACATTGTGACTGTGAATTTTTATTTGTGATGCGGTAAACTCATCACTGCAACAAAATAGATTGTACCACTGGTTACGATGTATTTCACTGAAAGATCACACAACACAATAGGTATTCTCTGGTATTTTTCCACATCTTTTCAATGTCCTCTGCATTTTCTGTACTTTAAACTTCTGCACCCCAAAAACACATCATCAGCATTCTTAAGAAAACCTGTCAGTATTTTTTAGTTGCCGCCAGTATTTTTCAAATGATCCTTCTTTTCGATACATAATTTGTGATAACCACCATGAATATAGATCTACAAACCCCAAAATAATGTTAATACCTTAAAGTGTTATCCAGAAATGTATAAAGATGCCAATCAAATATTTTTTTGAATCTTTGGTTAGGGGTGTGTGTGATATGATCCAAAATTCATATCATGCTATAAATAATTTCATATCCTGATAATGATATGAAACTGTATAGCACATTCTCTGTCAACTCAAAATATAAATAAACAAATAAATAAATAACAAACATATTCCTCAATAGGTTTTCAAAAATCAGAAATTTAGCAGGTAAGTAGTTAAATTGCACCTGGCTATTTTATGCAAAACGAGGTGTGTAGTTGAACAGATAAAAATGTTATATAAACATGATGCTTTATATACAGCTGATAAAAAAATCGAAAACTGTTTTGTACGCAAGAATTAAGCATTTTAAAATACTGAAGATTAGAAATAAATTATTATTTAAAAGAGTTTCATAGAAACAATGAATCTGGTATGCATACTAATTAGTTAGGATTAGCTATTTAACATTAAAAGATGGCTATTTTCATTTCATTCTTAAAAAGTAACTTGTATTACTTTTTTTTTAAAGTCTTCGACGGGGGACACAGGGCAAAAACACACTACCATACAAACTTACACCTAGAGGCGATTTGGAACAGCCAGTTAGCTTAATGGGCACATGTTTGGACTGTGGGATGAAAGCACCTGGAAGAAACCAACGCAAACACAGGGAGAAACTCTTGCTATGACTCGGACGTGTTAACCACCATGTCACCCTGTGGAGTTTCCTAAAATTCCAAATACAGCAGTTGCTCACACTACACTCATAATAGGACCACTCTGCGAGGCGTTATATACTCACTAATTCATCTGCCAACACGTTCTTGGAAGATAAAACAAAACTGACAACTGTAACTAAAGCCGCAAGCAGGGTAATGAGTCCAGGACTGAAATAAAACCAGGTAAACCAGGGGTTTAGGATCAAGGATTATATTGGAGAGGGTTGATATTAATAATGACACAGCCTCAGATAAAGTGAAATCGAGAGCATGTCACATTTAATTTATGCTGTAGGCTGTTATCTAGCGAACTTTTACAGTTACCCTGTACTATACAGTTAAGATTCAACATACATTCATCCAGTGAACAGTGATTCTTTTGATTTGAGATTTGTTTGTGTTAATATCATTAAGAAGGGATGCCAGGGTTCAGCAACATTTTCAGCCCAACTACATCTGAAAAACCATACAAAAGAACTGAAACTAGCACAAAAATTGCAGGCATTAGAAATAGATATATTTTTCTTCTTTTTCTCAACCTTTAATTGTTGCACAAGATTGAGGAATGCAATCGGAAACAGGTTAGTACCTGTAAATTAACATTGTTTAAATGAGTTGTGGTAACTTGCATGATGTTGTAAATCAGACTTGATGAAGGTTAATATTTGCTCAGTGGCAGATATAAACACTGAGCTCTCCCTAACCTGGCCTTTTGGATGATCCACAAATGCTGTTCCCTAACAAATGAAGAAGATGAGAAAGATATATTGGTTGGTCATGTACATCTTTTTCCCACCTCTATGTAGGGTCAGTAGGGATAGAGTTGAGCATATAAGACTAAGCAGGCTGGTAAAACCGGGACTCACAACCTTTTGATTAGTAACCTTACATGTAGAAAAAAAAAAATAATAATATACATTATTTATTTTAGGAAAAATTGGTGGCTCAGTGAGTATCACTGGTTTTGGGTTCAAACCTCATAGCTGACTGAGGACTTTGTGGTATTTTGCATGTCCCCCCCCCGTCCCTGCATGGGTTTCGGGTACTCCAGTTTCCTCCCACATTTGAAAGACATGCAGATTAATTCAAATGGCTACTCTAAATTTCTCATAAGTGTGAATGTATGTGTGAATGGTTGTATGTGTTAGCCTTGCAATGGAATGACGATCTGTTCAGGTGCTTAGGTTCAGGGTGTACCCCACCTCTCAACTGAATACTGAGATTAGCTCTAGTTTCAACTGCAACCCTGATGGATGAAGGGATGGATGGACTGACGGATTATATAGAGATTAGAGGCTAATTAGTGACATCAGTGTATGTAACAGAATATTTATTTAGTAATCGGCTATAATCTGAGACATTTTGTTCTGTGGTAAACCATCCTGAGTTAGTTCAGTGTTGTGCTGTACACTATGAACATCTGATTTTTGGATTTGGGAGTTTAAGAAACTACTAAAACTTAAAATTCCATTAATATGAACCTTAGTCAATCTTATAGTAGAGTGCTGCCACCACTACTTAAAAAAATTATTTAGTATACCCATTTTGAGCAAATTATAGCAAAATAAAATGTGTAATGGCTGCCCTAGTTAGAAGAACTGCACATCTCGTATGAAATTTAGACAAATTTCAGGTACACCATCCTATCAGATTTTAGATGTTCCTATCAATAAACCAATTTCACTCACAGGCCTTTGGCCAATAAGAGCAGCACTGTTTGTTATTGCCTTTTTCATTATTAATACAGTAAAATAAATTGGATATACAGTACTGTGCAAAAAATTGTAAAAATGTTATAGTAAATATCAGATAACCAACTGTTTCCTTTATTAATGTGGTTCTGTTTTCAACAGAGTATGTTTATTTGTTTGTTGGTTGTTTGTTTGGCTGACAGTTCCTGTCCACAGTTTTTGACAGATCAATTGGATTTTTTTTTATGATGGGTAAGGTATTCACCAAAGGATGTGGAATCTATACACTGATGACATCACAAAAACCTATCAACACTTCAATAAATCCCTATCTTTTACAATAGGAACAATTTTTAAGTTTCATATCTCTGTCAAAACAGATCCAATTTAAACAAAATTTGCTGCATACATATTCAGGATCAGAAGCTTTGGTGTCACAAAGTTTAATTTAGATCTGATCCAGTATGTGCATTTTTAAGTAATTATGTGCTTATATAAGTACTATATTGCTAAAACTACATGAAGTTACATCCATAAATTCGTCTAGATTCAAAATGTTAAAATTTTAGTTGCCTATGTGAGATGGTGTTGTGAGGTATTGAATAGTCTTAGAAACATCCAACCACTAAAATGTAATTGACAAACTGTTGATTCAGTAAACTCTCAACAGATTTTATCCTTCTTCAATAGTTACTAAGCCAGTTTAAAAGATTCTTTAACATTGAGGGAGATTTTTGACATTTTGGTCCATATGGGAGATCGCTGGGCTCTGCAGAGATTTGTGTTCTCTGTGTGCTCTTGTTATTTCATAACTTCTGCATTATCGAGACAGTAAAAACATTTGTTGTCAAGCACAAAAGGAAATGTTATATGTTAGTAAATAGAGCAGCATACAAGTGTTTTTTTTCCAACAACAACAACAACAACAAAGACAATGAGGGCTGCTGTGTTCTGCTGCTGGTTCTGCGAGATGCTCAGTAAAATCGTATTTTTTATAAAAAAAAAATAAAAAAAACAACGGCGCACAGTATACCTGGGGTGGCATTGTGGTGTAGTGGTTAGCATGTTTGACTCACATGAAGAAGGTCCTGGGTTTGGGTCCCAAGCTCGGCAAGGGCCTCTCTGTTTGGACTTTGCATGTTCCTCCCATGCTTGCATGGGTTTCCTCCGGGGACTCCTGTTTTCTCTTACGGTCCAAAGACATGCACATTAGGCTAATTGCCTCTTCTAAATAGCCCCTAGGAGTGAGCGTGAGTGGTTGTTCATGTTGCCTTGTGAAAAATACAAAGATAAAGCAGTTCAGCAAATGAATGAATGAATGAATGAATGAATGAATGAATGAATGAATCAACATTATACCTGAAGCTACTGCTGACAAAAGGTCAATCACACCTAATATCACTACTTTGTTTAATGTTTAGTACTGTTTACTGCTTTCTGTAGTGTTTATATGAATGTTTGAAGGTATGTTTTCTCTACAGCATTTATCTGCATGTGTCACAATCCTTTTTTTGCACAGTACTGTATGTGCTTGTTCAGTACAGTGAATGCATACAGGCTGTGATTTCTCTGCTTGATTGACATCCGACGTCACTCTGGGTTGACTCCCTAGGCTCCTCCCCCTCGCCTTCCTTCTTACTGACGCGCTGAGCTTACGGAAGTGCGTGTGTGTGCGTGTGTAATGTCCTGTGTGGTGAACAGCTCTGACATATGCCTGACTTTTGTTCGGAGTTTGTTCTTCCAGGTGTGTGCTTGTCAGTGCTGTCATGTCGGTGTTGGTTCGAGTGGATTTGGGATGAGTTCCGAATCCTGAGAGCTTTCCTGAGAACCCGGACCGTATGGAGGAAAAATACTAGGTTTCTGGAGCACTGGAGAACTTTTGGGGTTTTTTTTTTATTTATTTAAATTTAAATTGATTTTAAATGTACTTGACCCAAAACAGACCTGGAAATGAAGTCTGTCTGCAGGTCGTTGTGAGTGAATCAGTGCCCAGATTTCATTTCTATGAATAGCTGAATATTTTCCTGCCGTGATTTCGGAATTTGAAGTCGACACTGTTGTCAGAAAAATGAGTGTCCAGCCCTCACAAAGGAGAAGCACTAATGTGGGCTCCAGGTTGCTCTCACCGCAGGACAACGAGGCGCTGTTTGATCACCTGGGCAGAAAATGCACTGTAAGTTTGTAACACTTTTAACACTTTCTAACAGTTGATACAAAGCACGAATCATTGGAGCCCATGTGTTGAATTGATCTGCTAAATATGTTCTTCTACCACGCCAGGAAGTTCATGAAGCTTATCCAGGACACACCAAGAAAGTTGCTAGCTTGTGTAGTTAGTTTCAGGGCCTAGTGAGAGGATCACAGTCTTAATAATGTCACAAGCTAACCTGCTTAGCCACCTTTTCATTTCATAGCCACTCCCCACACCTTACTCGCTTATACATTTCACTTTTTTAACCAATAAACTGTTTTACTAAAAAAATTAAAAAGAAAAAAAGAATATGTGGTTCATTTATAACTCTTGTTTGTCCCAGTTTAGCCGTGTTTATCCAAACCATACCCATGCTACCTACCTGTCACAAACACACTCCATGCTAACACCTTTAGTCTCCTTCAGGTGTAAATAACTTCCATAAACACAAGGGTGGACTGTGGAAGACATGGACCTCGTTTGGGGTCTGTGTTCTTCTTTGTGTAGGTGTTTACTTTAATAAAATATTATTATTATTATTGTTATTATTATTATTAAATGTTTAATACAAGTGAACATCAGTAATAGCAGTAAAGGCTTGTGTTCTGCTAGTTAGTGCTCAGTGTTACAGCTGGTTTATTAAGAATAGTTTTAAAATTGAATTGTTTTCTAAAAAAGTAGGAAATATAATTTATAAAATACTATAAAAAGCAGGAAAATTTTCTTTTTTTTTGCTGTGTTGTAAATGTTGATATTCCAGCCTAGCATTTTCACCTGATTTACATTTACTTTGAAGGCATTTGGCAGACGCTGTTATCCAGAGCGACTTAAAATTGTGTGTGTGTATATGTGTGTGTGTGTGTGTGTGTGTGTATGTATGTATATATATATATATGAGAGAGAGAGCGAGCAAGGTGTTTAACCCTCAATTGCCCAGTTGTGTGTGTGTGTCTTATATATACACACACACACACATATATATATATATATATATATATATATACACAAACACACAACT
>JAOUQZ010064197.1:0-19619 GCA_028564935.1 Neosilurus hyrtlii
AGTAAAAATTAAAGATTAAAAAGTCAGTAAAGTGTGTAAAGTGTCTGTTGTGCAAAAAGTGACAGCGTCTGTACAGATAGCAAAGTGTCTGTAAAGTAAAGTAAAGGTACCAGTGTTCTGGTTTAGGGCCCGAATAGCCTGCGGGAAGAAGCTCCTCCTCATTCGCTCAGTGTTTGCCTTCAGGGAACGGAAAAGGGAACAGGGATAAAATCTGCAGTGTTGCACTGGAGACAGAGATGATGCCTTTGGGATAACATTGGTGCCTGAACGAATGTGTCAGAGCCAGAGAATAGGGAATAGAGATATGGCCATCATGGTGGAATACGCACAAATGGTGTCATGTAAAAATGAGGAATAAACTTCTGAGAGATTCCCGAAAATTGCAGACTTTAAAGGATAATGAGGGTAAACAATTGCCTGTTTGATCTGCACTCTTCATCTTCCTTTTATTCACTCGTTATTACTAGGAAATAGTTTTTCATTTGCCCCCAATCTCCACCGTAAAGTGGCCAAATAGGACAATTGAGAATTTTGTGCAACTGGCCAAATCTCAATTTATCCAAAGGCATTTACATGAAGTCCAGCACAACAGTAAGTCTAAGGGCTGTTAATCCCAGATTGGGCTGATTGTTAGATAAATCAAGCCTTTGTTGCCTGTATTTTTGACTCTTGCTTTTTAGTTTTCTTTCTTTAAGTTTTAATAATACTTTCAGACTCTTTTCTAACTCTGAAATTGTAACCACAGACTGACTGTAGTTTCTGCATGCAGGCAGAAGAAACCAGGCACTTGTTGGCAGTATATTTTAAACACTGGAAGTATATGTTATACACATTATAACAAGTAAAGTTTTCTACAAAATTTACCATGTCTTCCGGGAAAGTCCTGACTTGTTTGTCCAAGGTGTCAAAGCTGTACGGAATTTGTAATTAAGACTGAAATGTAACTCAACAGCCTTCAAGCTGCTAGAGGGAAATAAGGTGTAAAAATGGACAAAATTGTATTTTAAGCACAGGTTATCTTTCTTTTTTCAGTCTCCGAGCACTTTCTGTCAACCTACGATATCGACTGTTCACCACAGGTGAAACAAGAAGTGGTACAGTGCATGGGTTCCTTCCAAGATGGTGTAGCCGAAAAGTGTGTCGAGTATTTCCAGCGATATCGACGCTCTACACATGTCACGCCAAAGTCGTACCTTTCCTTCATTCAGGGCTACAAGAGCATCTATAAAGAGAAGCATTCAGAAGTCCAAACACTTGCTAACCGGTACATGGCCTGCAATATCTTTACCCATAATGTACTCGTGTTTATTAACAGGATAGTTTACAGTAAAGTGCCAACTTCTTTGTCAAAAAGTGTTTTTTCTGTATAAACTGTAGTTCTAAGTTGGCATCATAGATACCTGTTAACATTTTATACATGGCAACGAACGGTCACTTGGCTAGTCTTTCATTAATCTAAAAAAAATTCTACATATTTAATGTGTAGCTATCTAAGGATGACACCAATGGCAGTAGTCATGGTCAAGACACCAGTGGATACAAAAAACAAATTCGATTTGTTTATGTGAGCCAAGTTTGCTCAGTTAGATTAGTTTAGCAGGTAACCCAAATTACTCACTTGTACTGAAAAAATTAATGTTGCAACCAGATGAAATTTCTTCTTTATAGGGCAGGGGTGGCCCAGTGGTTAGGGCTCTGGGTAAAGCTCCAGTACAGCCAAGCTGCCACTGCTAAAGTCTAGATGGGGGTGTCTGCCAAATGCCTTAAATGTAAATGGGTAAACTTAGATTTGATATTCAGATTTTTTTTAAACTTTTTGAATAATAAATAGTACAGTTTGGACAGGGGACTATATGCTATTAATTTACAATTCTTTTGATTTACTCTAAAAACTTCTAGAACCCAAATATTCTGTAGACCTCTACAAGGCATTTTGCTGTTAACTGTGGGTTCCTTGTTAAACTCTGAACACCCCTGAAAACTCTGAAATCGATTGTTGTTTGTTTGGCGGAACAATAGTAAGACTTACAGTATTGCTAATAGTGTTTAATGGACTCTTCCCAGGATGAACACTGGCCTTGAGAAGCTGAAAGAAGCCTCGGAGTCAGTCGCTGCTCTCAGTAAAGAGCTGGAAGTGAAAGAAAAGGAGCTGCAGATTGCTAACCAGAAGGCTGATATGGTATGAATCAAGATCCAGGTTACTTAAGCTTTATGAGAGAGTTCTATTGAGATGTTTATAAGAGGTCAGCCAAGAATTTCATTAATTTATTTATCCATTCGGGATTGAAATAGAGAAAACTCTGTGACGGTGAGCCCTGGGTGGCTAATGATTATTTATGCTAACTACTATACATTATAAATTGATTAATTCATGCATTCAATATCCAAAACGATTAATCCTATTAGTGCCTATCTCAGCCAACACTGGGCAAAGGCGGGATACACCCTGGACAGCTCACCAGACTATCACAGGGCCAACACACACACATCCACCCATAGGAGCAATTTTCTACAGCCAGTTAGCCTAATGTACATGTCTTTGGACTGTGGGAGGAAACCAGAGTACCTAGATGAAATACATGCAAGCATGGGGAGAACATGCAAACTCCACACCCGAACCCAGGACCTTTTTGCTGATAGGTGGGCGTGTTAGTTACTACATCACCATGCCACCCGACTAGTGAGAGTAAAATACTTGTTACAGAGAAGCAATGGAAAGTCCTCCATCTTGAAGATTTGAAAAGGTCGATGAAAAAAGCTCCTATCGCCAAAGGCTCGGCAAACAGAAGGAAATAGTTTGGCTATTGTTCTAATGAAAGTAACAGTCAGATCGTAATACTAGGTCTTGTGACCATGTCTTCTTTAACAGCGCTATGCTTAAATTACATTCTGCCTTCATGCAATTTGCTTCTGATAAAAGCGTCTGATAAAAGTAAATGTACATGGGGATATTTTTCCTCATTTGTAATTTCACTGATGGAAAAGCCTCCCTGTAGTTTCTTCTCCACCCTTTCATCATGGTGATTTTGTTTCTGTGGTCCAGAGCCAGGCTCAGTGGACCCTGTGATGTAATAATGTACACTGTGAGAAATTACCTCAACCAAAACACCTTCCTAATCACTGAAATGGGCTTTTCTGTGGCTCCTAAAAATAAACTTTAGTTAATGGAGGATTTTACATTTGGATCCGTGTCAAGGTTTCAGAACTGCTGCCATGAAAATAACTGTAGTGCTTAAAACTAATTTAATTATTTATTGGTAGATTTATTTAACCACTTAAGCACTTAGCCAAACAGTCTGACTGTTTGTCCCTTCTGGGTTTTAAACTCACAAACATGTTGCTGTGATAGTTTCTTCATGTTGGAGCTAATCGGGTATAGCTTTGTCATCATAAACTATTTTTATGGTACTATTAGATGTCCAAGCACTGAAGGTGTTCGAACTGATAGTGTTAAAAACTTTGGTTGCGGACTTTTCTTCCCAATTCCGTCCCCTAAAACGTGCAATTTATGCCAAATTGTAAGTTGCATAACTGAAATGTAAGGTAGTTCTCCCCTGCAAGGTAGTACAATGTAGTATTTCAGGTCATATCATGAAAAAACAATATAAATATAAATAGAATCCTTCTTTTCCCCTGATTTCATGGCTAATTTATTCATTTTCCAAGCCATATTATAGTACTAGTTGTTATCTTAAATCAGCCGACTCTGAGTGATGGTGGGGTACACTTTGTACAGCTCGCCAATATGCAAACTCAAACTCACATGTAGGGAAATTGGAACAGCCACTCAGGCTAATGTGCATGTGTGTCTTTGGACTGTGGGAGGAAACTAGAGTACTCAGAGGAAACCCACACAAGCACAAGGATTACATGCAAACTCCACACAGAAGCACCCTTGTTGAGCCCAGGACTCAAACTTGGGACCTTCTTGCTTCCATTACGCCACTGTACCGCCTCCGTGAATATGTCAGTTGGAAATATCAAGCCAGCTTGCAGTTTGAGCTTAAGTCAACTGGCTACCCTAAATTTCCCATTGGTGTAAATGAGTGTTAGCATCTGTGTTCGCACTGCAGTAGACTGGTGACCTGTTCAGTTTGTCCCCCACCTCATACCTGTAGTCAGCTGGGACTGGTTCCAGCTTCTCCTTCTCCAGTATAGATATGCATGTAATGCTAAAAGATACTTTTAGGAATTTGTAGGAATTTTGCCATATCTTTAGAAAACTGGAGTCAAACTACTTGAAAGAGGTATGCTTTCTATTTCTAAACAATATGACCACCACATGCCAAATAATTTGGTTTGCGCAAAAAGCTGTCACTCAGGACTTGCGGCATGCATTTACATGGAACGCGTAAACAGTTGCAGGAGTCTTTCCAAATCGCACCGCATGTCCGAATCTGTAAGGGAAATTTTTAAATGATGAAAACATGGCTGCAATGAGCTGATCATGTTCAGCAAGGGTTTTATGGGATTAACATTGACACAAAACTTTACAAGTATGTTCATCTTAAGACTTTCTATTGTTGTATGCAACAGGAGGCGCTATTTGTAAATACTGCTTGGACCCCGCAAATCGCTGCTTCCGGCTACATTAATTATTATTATTATTATTATTATTATTATTATTATTTATTCATTATTATTGTCATTATTCCTATTAGACTGGCATATATATTTTATTAAAATAGTTTGACTCTCCAAACACACTATCTGTATCATTGTATTATTATTAACTAGCGTCTGAGGTCCTTTAAGACTCATGAATATAATTGTACATCTTGTTCCCACTGATCGCTGGCAGGTGCTGAAGGAGGTAACAGTTAAAGCTCAGGCAGCTGAAAAGGTCAAGGTGGAGGTACAGAAAGTGAAGGACAAAGCACAGGCCATTGTGGATAGCATCTCCGCAGACAAGGCCATGGCAGAGGAAAAGCTTGAGGCAGCCAAGCCGGCACTGGAAGAGGCTGAGGCGGCACTGCAGGTCAGAATCAGGCTCCTGATGAACGATAAAACAAAAAAAAATAAATAGGTACAATGGAGGAATAAGTAAAATGAAGCAAATGGGAAATTAAAGTCAAAGAAAAGAAAGATGAGAAAAATTATGTAATGGAGGAAGGAAGGATGGTGTGAATAAAGCATGTATATATTAAGACAAGGAACAAAAAGTGTATAGCAAAGACTGGAGCATGAAAAATAGGATAAGGAAGATCGCAACATAGCTTTCTCTCTTTCTCTGTGTGTGTGTGTGTGTGTGTGTGTGTGTGTGTGTGTGTGTGTGTGTGTGTGTTCCAGATGTGCATTTGTGTGTATTTTTTTCCTATTGCAATTACAAGCTGCCTGTGAGGGTATAAAAATAGAGGTGCTGATGGCAACATCACTGCAAGAGAGAATGTTCTCACACCTACACACACACACACACACTCACACACACTCACACACACCTAACTCACCTCCATAACCCCCTAAGAGTCTCTCACTTCACATCCACATCCTGAATTAGCAGCTCTCACCAAAGCTGGTGCTTAACTTAATTGTTATTACCCGACCGTAACCTTTAGATGTCAGGCACTGATTTTAAATAAACAATTATTTTGTTAAACCTCTGCTTGGATAATTACTTCAGGGAATTTAATAGGTTTCAATTGGCGACATTTGTAACTATAACTGATGCAGTGAGTTGCTTCTCTTTTCTCAAACCATTAGAGGCCCCTGATGGCGGAATCCCACCAGGTGCTACGTAGCCATTATAAATAATTGGGGGTCATTTTGCTGACCTTGATCTTGACCTTCATTATCCTTTTTATAAACGTTTTAGCCTTTAGTCCTTGTTGCATTATTAAAATCTAAAAGGATAGTGCTGAAACAGGCACATTTATGAAGTGGTCAATATGCACGGCATAATCACAGCAATAATAACACAATAGTATTATATTTGATAACCACCTGTCATAAATGAGAGAAATACAAAAAATGTCTGTTTTATTTGTGTTTGTTATTTAAAGAGAAAAAAAAGTTAAATAACTTAAATGCCGAATTTAACATAATGGCTTTCTTTTTTTATGGCTTCCTCCCTTTACCACCTTTTCTTTGACTATGTTGTCTATACTTTCAAAATTCAATTTTGAACTTGATTTCTGTAGACGATAAAGCCATCAGACATAGCGACCGTGCGCACTTTGGGCCGCCCCCCTCACCTCATTATGCGCATTATGGACTGCGTGCTGCTGCTTTTCCAGCGGAGGCTGAACTCTGTGAAGATGGACACTGAGAGGAATTGCAACACTCCATCGTGGCAGGAGTCACTCAAACTCATGACTGCTGGGAATTTCCTGGGAAGTCTGCAGGTACTTACTAGCAATGTAGTCAGAACAGATATAGTCATTCTGCTAGAAATGACTCTTAAGTGTGTTTATTTAGATTAGCATTGCTAAATTACTACAAAGAGGCTGCTTTACAGATATTTTGAAGGCACAATGACAGTGTTATAGTAGACAATAAACCAGTAATATAAAGAACTGAGCACTGCCCAAAGGCGGAGCTCCCGATAGATCTCTCGCTGTTGATAAGTGTCCGAGACTGCTGTTATAAGGGCAGCGTGGCTGAATCAACTTCAGCCCTAAAGGAAATAAATAAACAAGGAAAGGTAACACTGAGCTTTCTCTTCATCTCCTTTTACTATCTGATCTGTCTTCGTTTGTAACAGCTGTCTTGTTAGCTTAATTATCCGTTTAACGAGTTCATGTTCCGAGTTCCGAGTTGTAAACCTAGTAGATCATTGCACACTCATAGACGGTACTAGAGGGGGTTCTGTCATACTAAACCAGCGTTCGAACATACTGAATATATGGCCGCTGCATCATTTTCATAGCCCTTACACTATCTTGTGTGTGCTCGTGTGTTTTGGGGTAATGATTAGCACAAATGACTGATTACGTCATCAAACAGAGGACCAATCAGAACACCACCAGTTCTCAAATATCCATACTCCCAGCATGCACCTCTTTTTTTGTAGACTCCAAAAAACCCTTAAAATGTTTGTGTTTGATGGGTAATTTAGTACAATTTGACATCTCTACACTACATAAAGTATGAATGTGTGCATTCAGCTCAGTTCTCAGATTGTGTACCTGAACAGCTCACACACACACACACACACACACACACACACACACACAACCATTCACACACAAGCACACCTAGGGCAACTTAGAACATCCAATTAGTGTAATGTGCATGTCTTTGGACTGTGGGAGGAGACCAGAGTAGCTGGAGGAAACCCACGCGAGCACGGGGACAATATGCAAACTCCTCACAGAAACGCTCAAGCCCGGGACTTGAACCCAGGACCTTCTTACTATGAAACGCTACCATTTTTTATATTAACTTACCCAAATCCTGACTGAATATTGTAAAGCCTGTGTTTTGAGGCAGAATGTATTAATGTATTTTGGGTGCAGACCCCCTGCACTACACTCCTTGTTTGCCGTACAAACTATCATGTCCAGTCTGATGAGCTGGAACTGTGTAAATATGTGTTTTGCGTTATCGTGCTTACTGCAGCATGTTTGAACTGAACTAAACAATCACATCTCTGTAGCAATTTCCTAAAGACACCATAAACGAGGAAGTAGTGGAGCTGCTCGTCCCATACTTCGACATGACAGACTACAACATAGAGACAGCAAGGCGAGTATGTGGAAATGTGGCAGGCCTTTGCTCCTGGACCAAAGCCATGGCCTCCTTTTTTGCCATTAATAAGGAAGTGCTTCCTTTAAAGGTGAGCCAGCACCCAAGCTCTATTTTTTTTAAATATACCCTTTCACACAAAACATATGTAGGTGTCATCTAAAATTACATATACACTGCCGGGCCAAAAAAAGAGCCTAACATACAATATGTTGTTATTCCGCTTTTAGCCTTTCTAATTGTTTGTCACGACATTGTTTCAAACTTAAGTAACATAACATTTATTTACATCCAGTGTTGGATTCATTATTTTTTTTTTAATTGATGAGGCAAAAACTGAACCGCTCTATAAAGTCTTCTCCGGCACATCCCGAAAACTTTCAATAGGGTTAAGGTCAGGACTTTGGGGTGCCAATACATATGTGAAAATGATTCCTCGTGCTCCCTGAACCACTCGTTCATTATTTGAGTTCCTGTTGCATATCAGCTCATCAGCTGACTTCATTTTATTGCCACATTAATGTTGCTGAGCCTCGACCGGACCACCTGGAGCAACAGTGCCATGGAGATTACATGCTGAGATCAAGGATAAATGCACTCCATGAAAATATTAGAGTGTGTGCCTTTTTTTGGCTGTGCAGTGTACATCTAGTATGTTCAGTGCTCAAAAGAGCTTTACATTGTGTAATATTGTATAATACAATAATGCATTTGTTGCTCTTCCATGACTATCGCAGGCTAATCTGGCGGTGCAGGAGAGTAGGTTGGCCATCGCCGATGCGGACTTGCAGAAAGCTCAGGCCGAGTTGGATGAAAAGCAAGCTGAGCTGGATGTGGTGCAGGCGGAGTACGAGAAGGCCCTAGTGGAGAAACAGGTGTTTATCTATTATAAGTAACCAGGCACCCACTTTCCACAAAGGGGTTCATGATAATTAGCTGTAATAAGTGCTCTCCATGTAAATAGTGTCACAGCCTGTGCAAACAGAGACCTTAATTAGTGTTATGGAAACCAGGTGTGCAGGGTCATGTGATGAGAGTAAGATCCTTGAGGTGCATGCTGGGAAGTGTAGTTCTGAGTGTCCACGTGCGCATCCTCTTATATCATAGCATATCCTCTATTACACTGTACTATATTATTAGGCTGTGAAGGCGAGTGTCTAAGCAACTTAAATGACAAACAAAAAACCCCTGCAAATCTTCCCAGGTGACAGTATTTCATTTGCATTTCTACATAAAAGAAATCTGTAAATCTCTCCTGAGCAGCAAACTTGCCGAAGGGATAATTTCACAGCATGTTCTCTCATGAATTATATGAGCGCGTACGCAGGGTATAATCGGCTGCATTAGCGTCACATTCATTAGCTGTTAATTGTGCGATTAGCAACCACCGACGGACTGGTCTCGCAGTGCTGATTGAAATTAAATGTATTTGTTCTTCAGGGAGCAGAAATTGTGTTCTGTGAAGGAACATACACTGGGTTTGAAACGTAATCTTCTCTGTGATTACTAAAGGCACCCAGTTGAACCACATTAATTGCTATTTATTGAATCATGCTTATTATCTAGAGCAGTTGTTGTTCAGGTACGTTGCTATTAGACAAGTTGAATTTTGCGCAGGCACTCTATTACTGCTATAGCTTTGCGTTTGCGTTGCAGTTACTTATTAGAATAAATGTGATTTTTTTCCCCTGCAACTGGAACTATGGTCGAACCTGCTTCAGCATGCAACAAATATTAGGCAAAGGAGATCCATAAATGTGGAAAGTGAGGTTTGGAAGGTAAGATAGGGTGGAAGAAGCAAAGGACAAAGGAGATATGGAGTGGAGGTTTTGCCGAATAGGTAGGGTAATGTTAGAGGAAAACAAGTGGTGATCAGAGATGTGTAGTGGGCAGTACTGATGTGTGCAAATGAGGAGGGATGACTGAAGACTAGATACAGGAGATTTCCTGCTTTGTGAGTGGAAGAGCAGTTGTTGTATAGCATGGTGAATGCCGAGAGGCCTGGAGCTTGTCAATCAGGAGTTTAAAGTCTACCAGGTGAGAGACAAGGGTGTTGTCAGTAGTGAAAAGACTGACAAGTGTGTCTGTTTCTTCCAGAAAGTGTTCTAGGGGTTCAGGAGGGTGGTAGATGACAGTGTACCAAAGGTTGACCTTAGAGAAAACTGCTTACTGCATGAAATTCAACGGACAAGACGTTAAGATAAGACAGAGTGAGCTGTGTGAAGCACCAACCGCACCTTTTTTGTGGAGTATGAGAGGAACCATAAGTAAAAGAGAGAGCTGCTGGTCTTGCTGAGTTTTGTGAGGAAATCCAAGACTCAGCAAGGGTCAGAAAGTCAGGAGAGCAATGGAAAGCAATGGTAGAGATGAAATCAGGCTTCTTTACAGCACACTGGGAATTCTAGGGCTCACCAACCTCTAGAGCCCATCCCACTCAGGTCGACTTGGGCCCTTTGACAGGTGTCGTCGGACTGTCTGGAGCACTGCTGAAAATAATCCCTGTTGTAAGGCAACTGATGTTGCAGAGAAACAGAACGTTGCTGTGAGGCATCACCATTAACTTGGCTACTATGTATATGCATGTCTATGTATAAATCTTTCAAAAATGATGGTGTCTATTTACTTTCGATTTGTCTCTGTACAAATAGAGTTATTGGACCAAACGATATCTTTTAGCCTGTAATATGAATCTGTCTGTTTGACTTGTAGACATTGCTGGAGGATGCAGAACGCTGCAGACACAAGATGCAGACAGCCTCGAGCCTGATCAGTGGCCTGGCTGGTGAAAAAGCTCGCTGGACTGAACAGAGCAAAGAATTTGCAGCACAGACAAAGAGACTTGTCGGTATGTTTTCATTCATTTATTTATTTAACAGCAGTGCATGCAATTGTTTAATTTGTGGGCGGGGCCCAGAAGCTTGCCAAAGTGTCTGAGATACTAAGGGTCTAATTGTAGCTGTAGGCCATTATGAGGACTAGAATTTGTTGCTAGCTATAAATGACGATTCAAATAGATTTCTTGAAAATAGTATATTCGAAATAGTCGATTAGAACAATCGCTTTATTGAATTTTATCAATTATTTTTTTAAACTGCATTTATTTTGGGAATTCTTTTAATATGCCAAGTATGTTGCACCATATGTTCTTGGGTGAAAAAATATATAATTGTATCCCCTGCAAAGTGTATGGAGTACTGTTTTCAGGTGCTGCCCGCCACCACCGCATCCACTTCCGCCACTGCATCCACCACAGACACTGCTTGTTAATAATCTCGCAGTGCTGGTTATTTATGGATTCATTTTATATTTATGTTGAATGGTCCCTATGGCACGCCCTACCAGCCTATCGAAACTGGGTCACTTTGACCTATTTTCAAGGTCACAGAGGTCAATTCATCAAAAATGCCCGTTAACACTGTACCGACTGCAGTCGGCCATTGAGGGAATACATCTAGTGTTCTGTGACATGAACGGATTTCCAGTTTTTATTATATTTTTATCAGTTTTTAGTTTGGGATAAAGCAAAGTATTTTACTTATTTTACTTTAAAAAACTTCATAAATTTTACCTTAAGTATCAACCTTTTATTCATTCATTCTTCATTTTCTTAACCGCTTAATCCTAATTAGAGTCGCGGGAAGGCTGGCGCCCATCTCAGCCGACTGTGGGCGAGGGTGGGGTACACCCTGGACATCTCGCCAGGCCATCGCAGTGCCAACACTCACACAACCATTCACACTCGCTCTCACTCCTAGGCTTGATTTGGAACAGCCAGTTAGCCTACTGTGCATGTTTTTGGACTGTGGGAGGAAACCAGAGTACCCGGAGGAAACCCACGCAAGCACGGGGAGAACATGCAAACTCCACACAGAAACACCCGAGCTGGGAAATTAACTACGGCCTTCTTGCTCTGAGGCGGACGTGCTAACTACTACACCACTGTGCTACCTATCAATCTTTTAGATGAATGGATTTTTCACAGATCTTCCACCAAATATTCTGTGCATGTGTATGTTTAAAATAAAAAATAACTCAAAACTTGCAACTTCAATTTATGCTGATGAAATGATTATAGCATTTTCTGACTTAATGGTTTTTTTATTAAGGTTGACATTAGTGAGTCTTTATGTGTAACTAGGTTATATTCGGAGTTTAAATAAATGGAATTTAAGCAAATAAGAATTATTCATTCATTTTCTAACCCAGGTAATCCTAATTAGGGTCGCGGGGAGGTTGGCGCCCATGCCAGCAAGCTCTGGGCGAGGGCGGGGTACACCCTGAATACACACAAAACCATTGCAAGGACAACACACATACCAAATAAGAATTAGCTATATTGAATTTAGATTTTTTTAGCAACTGATAAAAAATTTTAAGGCTTTTTTTAACTTTCGACATTTGCCTGTTTTCATCAGGTGATGTTTTACTGGCTACAGCCTTCCTCTCCTACTCTGGCCCATTTAATCAGGAATTTCGCAACCTCCTACTGGGTGACTGGCAAAGGGAGATGAGGACACGGCACATTCCCTTTGGCACTAACCTGAACTTGACTGAGATGCTGATTGATGCGCCAACCATCAGTGAGTGGAATTTGCAAGGCCTCCCTAACGATGACCTGTCCATCCAGAACGGCATAATCGTGGCTAAAGCAGCTCGGTTTCCACTGCTTATTGACCCACAGACACAAGGCAAGACCTGGATCAAGAATAAAGAAGCCAACAATGAACTTCAGGTGAGGAAAAGAATGACTCATCCAAAGGTGATTAATTATAGTTGTATATTTTAATCTGTTCATCTCAATCTGCTAACCTTCTGGAAAAATTTGACTACTTTTCTTCGTCCTCATTGGATAAATTAAAGTCAGCCAGAAAAGATCAAGCAAAGCTGTTTTACACTTGGTGATACCCTCAAAGGGCCATAAAAAGCAAAGCTTACAGAGAGCTGAAAATGATAAAATGACAACTAAACGGCAGACGATCACCTCCCACCAATATGCACCAAATTTTCCAGTAATGCAGTTAAGCCACTTCAGAGCACCACCATACCATACAACATATAACCCTACTTACTAATGGCTCTTTTATTTGCTAAAACAATTTACAGTCTTATGTATTATCTATTCCTTTTACAATAAAAATGTGGGTTAACTTATCAACATGCTCTATTTCCTGTTTTTTGAGCAATGAATCATTCCATTCTGTCAATCTGCATTTTTTAATTATTCTTATACCAAAAGAGGTCATAACTTCAGCAACTTTAAGTACAAATTAATAGAATGTTATATAATCATAGTGTACACTGTGCTCACTGTGTTCACTGACTTCCTGTTACAAAGCTATAAGTTAAACCTTCAAGGTCGCTGCTTATAAATCTCATTCCCAAAGGTCCACTTGAATGCTGCCTCATTCAAAGTTTAAGCTGGTCTTTGAATGGCTGAGGGTCCTTGCATAAATAAAGTCTTTGGTATTAGCTATTTCTTGGGAAAAGTACTTAAGCTGTGGGCATGTGTTGGTCATAGATCACGTCGCTCAATCACAAATACTTCAGGAACCACCTGGAGGACAGCCTGTCTCTGGGGCGCCCTCTACTGATTGAGGACGTTGGCGAGGAGCTTGATCCTGCTCTGGA
Organism: Neosilurus hyrtlii; assembly: GCA_028564935.1. Lineage (NCBI taxonomy): Eukaryota > Metazoa > Chordata > Actinopteri > Siluriformes > Plotosidae > Neosilurus > Neosilurus hyrtlii. The sequence goes on from JAOUQZ010064197.1 coordinate 13,312, forward strand.
TAATGTGCTGGAGAAGAACTTCATTAAAACCGGCACTTCACACAAGGTAGTATACTAGTAAATGTACCGTATTACACTCAAGCTCATTTATTCTGTTCAAACAGACTCATAAGATTAATCTTCTGCGGCCATGTAGAAATATAAATGTCTCACAAATTATAAACATACAAAACTTGGATCCATATATGTTAATTTATGCAATAAATATTTTTCTGGTTTTCTTAATAGGGCACAATTTTGGTATATCAAATTCTAGAAGGAGAATGTAGTAAAAGTCTAACATGCCTTTTATACCATATGCAGCTGTTTTTGAAATAAAACTATGTAATTTTGCGGAGCTGTGGTGCCAAATCTTGTGGAATTTATTAAATATGGTATTACTGTATATACAGCACAGAAGTGGTAGCTAAAGCTATTTTTATTCTAAATAGAGAAATTGTAATAGATAGATAATAGAATGATAGAGGGCCTAAAAGAAAACCTTGTGGGACACCGAATTATATAAGCAAAACTAATAGGTAGGATTTGTCATGAAGATCAATCCTGAAGAAAGGATATTTCAACAAATCATATGAATGTCATGCACTGGGGGTGGACAGATCAGTAACTGGGGTGTTCAGGACGTCAGAGGGGTTTGTTATGTGTATGTGGAAACAAAGTCTCAAATAAATGAAATATAAAAAATTATGCTTCAAATCCGCCTATTCTCTTTATTTAAAGAGACCTCATGATTTCCTTGTAAGAAAAAATAAAGTTGGTAGTCACACCCGAATAATGTGTGACCAGAGAGCCCTAAAGCTACCTACCACTAGTGGATAGACTGCGTGTTTTATCTTCCATTATCAGTTTATTTTGGCTGAATACAAAGATTTTCCATGGCGGAGTAGTGCTTAGCATGTCTGCCACACAGCAAGAAGGTCCTGGGTTTGGGACGTGGGCTCAGTGAGGGCGTTTCTGTGTGGAATTTACATGTTCTCCCTGTTCTTGCATTAATTACCTCCAGGTACTCCTGTTTTCTACTATATTCCAAAGAGGCTAATTTGGCTAAATGCACTAAGTGTGAGAGGTTGTGTGTATTGCACCTGCGATGGTCTGGCGAGCTGTGCAGGGTGTACCCAGCCTTCGCCCAGGCCCTCATAGGATTAAGCAGTTCGACAAATGAGCGACCGAGTGAGATTATTTACGCAATTACTAGCTAACAAGCTTACTGTACATTGTTACAGGATTTTACCACTATTTAGCCTTGTCAGTTATGTTTTCCACAGTCATACGGTACTGGGAATCACACTGGTCGTTTTAGTTTATATTGGACTAACTAAAGCTTTTCTGATTTGCCAATGTGTAGGCTTAAAAGTTCCTAGAAAGCAAGGAAGCCATTATTGTTCAAATAATGTGTTGAAACGGCAGTTCCATGTACCAACACCTATACATCAATTGTTTTTGAAACCTAAAAAGCTGACTACCAATAACTTCTAATGGTCATGGAATGCTAGCAAGAAACAGGAGACATTATTGATTTTTTTTGTCTGCCAGCCTACAGGTCTTTGTAGCTTTAAAAAACAGAGTAAACTTCTATCATTTGTGAGTCTATATCATGGGTTTTAACACCAGCAGGGACTGTGATTGCGCCGCCAACCCCCCCATTTTTAAGCAACGTTTATTTGTGGAGTGTGAAATTACACATCAGCAGCAGGGATGAGCAATCAGAAATGCACACACAGATAAATCCGACCTGCGGATCAAAACACAAGAAAATAAAAGCAAGATGAAGAAGGGTTCTGAAAAAGATGCCTGAATGAGCAAGCGAGCAGCGGTGAACTGGTTCTCCCAGGTTGCCTCATTATCAGATCTTGCAGTTCTGAGTGCTGGAGCTGGAAATAACGAGCTGATGGCACCGACCAGAGCTCTGACAGGATTCACTCACAGCTCTGTTAACACGGAGGTGCAAACACCTGATCACTTGCTTTAATAATAGATCCACGGATGAGCGGATGGTGCTGTTTTTGCGCCGTCGCACTCTGATATTCTCACGCTATGTGTCAAAACAAGCTATTGTTGATGCAGATGAGCCACCACTGCCATTCATGCCCTTGGGATTTATGATTTGTACTTGTCCTGAAGAGATAAAAACAGAATCTTGTGAAAAATAAGTACATCCCATGGAACTTGTACATTTCTACTTCTTTAGTACAGTGCCTAAAGTTAAGAATGATATACTTTAAACCAGAACAAGGTGTTGTTTTTTTTTTCAAAAAAAATTTATATTTCTCAGGGGAGAAAATAAGTGTACCATTGTTCTCCCAAGATAGCAGAAGTGACCTCTTGGAGGCATTTTACATACTTTGTCCACCGGTCTTTGCCATTGTTGAAAGTCCCCCAACAACATTTCAACTGGCTTCAAATCTGTCGTTGAAGCAGATATTCCATACTCAATTTTTCACCAGGACTTTGAATTTGCTAGTGCTCTTAGGATTGTTTTCTTGTTGAGAACAGATGGCCTTGCACTTTAAGCACTCTTTAATATGGTGCAGAATCCATAGCTGAATCACTGATTGTAATCTGACTAGTCCCTGAGGCAGCCTGAGGTTTTCTTCTGCTAAATTTTTTAATTCTGTACTCTTCATCTCCTTATGTTTCCTGACAATTTTTTACATTTTTTATTTATGGCAATTGTAGATGATTTTCCTTACAATAAAATGATCCATTTTAACTAATTTAATAAGCTTTTGAATCTAAACAGAGAGAGCTTCAGGACTTGGAATGATGACACTTGACTAGCAAAGACAACACCAGATCGTACCTGCCAGGCTTTAATAAGACAGGCTCCACTTACAATTTAAATTAATGGAAATTAAGGCATGATCAGTGTAAAGATGTATGTATTTATTTTGGATTATTCAAATTGTGCAGCCCTCCCTTATCTGTAGGCACTATATCAAAGCACAAAGTCTTTAAAATTGTGACAAAGCTGCTTTGTTAATATCGTAGCTCAACCGAATGCAATTCTCCATGTGTACTGAGTTTCTACTGCTTTGGCTTAAAAGGTTAAAGTCGGCGATAAAGAGGTGGATGTGATGAAGGGATTCCGACTTTATGTGACCACCAAGTTGTCCAATCCAGCTTACACTCCAGAGATCAGCGCCCGTACAGCAATCATTGACTTTACAGTCACTATGCGAGGTCTGGAGGAGCAGCTGCTCGGCCGTGTCATCTTTATGGAGAAAAAGGTGCGGTTAGTTATATTATTTGTGTGTGTGTGTGTGTGTGTGTGTGTGTGTGTGTGTGTGTGTGTATAAAGTACACCTTGCTAGATGGCTTCAACAGTGGCTTATTTAAAAGAATATGTAAGTGTTTTAAGTTATAATGATATTATTTTATATTTCATGGAAGAAAAAAGGTTGCTACGGGTGAATTCGGTCTCTGTGTTGCCGGAGCCAGAGCTTGGTCTGCATTGGTTACAACATGTTGAATTCGTTTCCAGTGAGGGTTGGACTCCGCCAAGGCTGCCCTTTGTCACCGGTTCTGTTCATATTTTTTATGGATAAAATTACTGGACGCAATGCTGTAAAGCGGAGCTTTTACCGGTCTGTCGTGGGGAAGAGGGAGCTGAGCCGAAAGGCAAAGCTCTCAATTTACCAGTCGATTTTTGTTCCTACCCTCACTTATGGTCACAAGCTTTGGGTACTCAAAAATTTGTATTTGTATGTAATAAATTTGTTAGGGTGAGAAGTTCTGTCATCCGGGAGGAGCTCGGAGTAGAACCGCTGCTCTGATTAGAATGCCTACCGAACTCCTCCCTGGCGTGGTGTCCGACCGGGAAGAGACCCCGGGGTCAACCCAGAACACGCTGGAGGGACTACGTCTCTCGGCTGGTCTGGGACCGCCTTGGCGCCCTCCCGGAAGAGCTGGAGGAAGTGGTTGGGAAGAGGGATGTCTGGACCTCACTGCTTAGGCAGCTGCCCCCGCGTCCCGACCCCGTAACAAGACAAAAGAACAAACAAAATTTATTACCATCCTATCAAAACATTCAGTTTTCCATTATATTAAAAACACTGGCTTATTCTGTTCAATTTTCCTCCAGATTCAGTTTTGTTGCAGAACACTTTATTGTAGAACTGATGTAATAATATTGTAATAGGAGAGAATTCCTTGGTTAAATTGTTCTTTTCCTGAACATCTTCAAAGTGATTTTTTTCTCCAAATTACCACCAGCCCTATAAAAAGTTCCTGAGACCAGACACATTTTAGAAATGAAAGAAGAAATGAAGGGAGACAACTTAGAAAGAGTGGTGTTGCTATAATAATCGAAAAAGTTTTCAGAAAGAAATGTTTGCGCTGAAGTTTTGTAGAGAGAAAACTAAACATAACAGTTTTGGATTGGCAGAAAGTCGGCCATTTTTAAAAGTCAAACTTCTGGTTTCTAATGTTATCTTATGATAGGGTAATGTCATTTCAACTTCTGTACCAAATTTCAGGCTGGTATTACCATTTCAACTTGCCAACAAGCTACAGCATGTGTTTGTGTTGCTGAGATAGGCTCCAACCTCCCCACAACCCTGGGAGGATTAAGCGGTTCAGCAAATCACTGAGAGACCTTAATGGTGGCTGAATACACAATTGTGTGTTGAGAGTCCTTATATGCTGAGGCTGTAATGACACGAGAGTGCTGACAGATGATCTAACAGTCATGTGACACAAATGTCCAAAATCAGGGGACTGGGAACGATGAAATGCATGTTGGGCCATGTAGTTTTGAGACTGGGTAGAGTATAGCACTAAAGTATAGCTATTAAAGTACTTCCAGTGATGACTAACTAATTGACTACATTCAGGATAAAAAAAAAAAGTTTAAAAAAACAAACAAAACAAATGACACCATAAGACTTACTAATTATTTAATGATGTTGCAGTGAAAATACATCCTCATAGTGGAATTTAGAATTTCCCCGTACATCCTCAAGCCTTTAATTATCGCTTGTATAAAGCACATAGGCATCAATCACATCATAAAGTATTCTTGAGAACATTGGCATTATTAATTAAAACTTAAAAGGAAAGAACTCTATCAGCCCAATCTGTCCCAGTGAGTAACACTTTTCATTTAAATGAAACAGCCATTTTAATTTCAATTACAGGGCTGCTTTAAACTTGTCGACCACTTTAATAACCTTCCTGTCACTGTACAGACCTGTGATGATGATATCTTTTAATAACCACTTGAGAAGTGGGCACCGTGTTCTATCAGCAATTTCATTTCACAGTTAGATTAACGAAAGACTTTGCTTCACAAATGACTTCACAAAAGTTATGTTTAGGGTTTATCCATAGAAAGAATATCTGCTGGTCAAAGAAGAGGCTTGCATCTTGCTGCTTGGCCATAATAGCCCATTTAATGAAGATCATTAACAGTAACAGCCGGTTTGGACGTCTTCTGCGACGTCTGCGCCCTCGAAATGGGAATTTTTCTACATTGCTCTCTTTACAGAGCCAAGGCATTTTTCCGATGGTCTGGGTCGACCTGGTCGTGGATCCATGGTGGTCTTACTTTCACTGCTGAACTTTTTACCACTGACAGAGGAATATTCAAATTGTCGGCTATTTAGTCGCTGGCTAGGGCAGTGGTGGCAGGGTGCTGGATTACTGATCCCAAGGTTGGGGGTCCAAGCACCACAAGCAATGGGATGTCACTGCTGTCCCCCCAGTGCAGCTAACTGGGTTATCAAAGGCCGGCCATGTCTCTCACTGTCTGTGGTGAGGGGCATGTAAAAGAACCATTGCTGACTTTCGTCAAGAGTAGCTGCATAGCCGTCAGCGTGTTTCTGCCCTGCGATGACCTGGTGAGCTGTCCCTGTACTCTGCCCTCGCCCAGAGATGGGCGCCATCCTCCCCACGACCACGACTAATTCGGATTAAGCGGTTCAGAAAATAAATGAATAAATGAAGATTTCGTTGCTGGCTGATGCCTCCCTCTGACTGACCCACAATTCGTCCTCTTTGAAAATCTGACAATTTTTGAACTCCTGCAGTGTGAGGCATGCTTGCATAACTTTAGCACAACTTTGTGCACCTTTATACAGCAGTCTGACTTGTGTTCATTAAATTTAAGTCATTAAATTGTCAGATTTTCTTCAAATGGGCTATTATGGCCAAGCAGCAAGACACAAGCCTTTTCTTCAACCAGCAAATATTCATTCAGAAATTTTGGGTGTCTATGTACTTGTGTCCAGTCTCTGTGTGTATATATATATATATATATATATATATATATATATATGTGTGTGTGTGTGTGTGTGTGTGTGTGTGTGTGT
>JAOUQZ010064216.1:0-19618 GCA_028564935.1 Neosilurus hyrtlii
CGGCTGAGATGGGCGCCAGCCTCCCCGCGACCCTAAGTAGGAATAAGCGGTTCAGAAGATGAATGAATGAATGAATGCATTGATGTTGAGTTGGATGTCGTGAAATTCCAGCACATTAGTAGATGATTCAAATCAGCGACATCCACCAAACCTGAAGCACATCATTGTTTTACTATATACTACACACGGACATCAGCACAAAGTCTACGTTCACTTTAAATAACACTTAGAATTAAATGCTGCTAATAGTAAATGATTCTGGTTGCACCTCCTGTGCTATGCACATGGGTATGGGGGTGTGTGTGCATGTGCGTGTGTGTGATGAGTTTACACTTTATGGTTTACACTTTATTGCTAGAATGCAACACTGCTAGACTCTGATATCAGTGGTAGTGGAAGGGCCCGCTGCATCACTACCAACAGAACACAAAATAGCTGAAAAACAGCAGGTCTGAAAAGTCAGGAACCATTCATTCATTCTTTCGTTTTCTAAGCCACTTAATCCTAATTAGGGTCGCGAGGAGGCAGGCACCCATCTCAGCTGACTCTGGGTGAGGGCGGGGCACACCCTGAACAGCTCACCAGACCATTGCAGGACCAACACACATACAACCATTCACACACACACACACACACCTAGGGGTGATTTGGAACAGACACTCAGTCTACTGAGCATGTCTTAACTGTGGAAGGAAACCAGAGTACCCGGTGGAAACCTACACAAGCACAGTGAAAAGCCACAGGAATGCCACAGGAATCGAACCTGGGACCTTCTTGACGTGAGGCGGACATACTAACCACTGCACCACTGTGCTGCCAATCATGAACCAATGAGAGTAAAACTACAGGTTTTTCATTTTAGATGTATTCTTTACACACTGGTGCCCATCTCAGCTGACTCTGGGCGAGGGCGGAGTACACACTGGACAGCTTTTATTTTGTTGGTTACATCACCCTGATGCATTTTCTCAGCTCACGTATCATATTTTTTATGGATAGAATAATTTTTTTCCCCTCATCGGACCCTGATTCGAACTCTTTCGGCGCTTTGGTATAACGTTATGAATAATATGTACGTAAACAGAAACTACAAGGGTTTCACATTCTATAAAATACTGAATACTTGCATACGAAAATTCTGATTGTAAAATCAGGTTGTGCAACCATGTGTTGAGTGATAATCCTAACAGCTGAAACACAAAGCACAAAACCAGATGCAGAGCAGGTCTGTCCACAAGCATGGGCTACCCTCTATAAATAAAAATAACTTTCCACAGTACCTTCATGCTTTTTTGTCCCAAAAATATCACCAGAATAACAAAAAAACACTAAACTAGCATTCTGGAGACTCCAAACCCGTAGCAGCACCATGAGGGGGCACTCTCAACACACACCGCTACAGTACAAGAGAGAAAAGGAAGTGGCGAAAGAGGGGAAAACCCCAGGAACTCTCTCAATACCAAGTTCACCAAGTTTGTAACTGTGAAGTTGGGAGTAGAGACGCATCATGGTTCGTCTTATACAGCAGGATGCTTAGCGGTCATTTGGCAACTGGGACAGCTTTTTTAACAGATATACTTATTTTTATTTAATTAATTTATAATTTATTTAATGCCATATCTGTTTCCATTTGCCTTCCAGTTACCATCACAGTAAAGTATATACACAACAAACTGGTATATGATTTAAAACATGCCTATGTCTGGTTTTAGGATATGAATAAATATGAAATAATAAAATCCAGAACCTGTGGCATACCTGTAAAAGCCAGTGGAGAGGAAAAAGTCACAGGGGATTGTGGGTTAAGAATGACGCTAGTTGTGTTGGACAGGAGACCCAAAACAAACCCTTTAAAAAGAAATGAATAAAAACAACATAACTGGACATAAATGAGTGTACAAACCTACTTCACTCAGGGAATCGAAACACTACACAGAAAATCCGCACGCTGAGAACGGTATTATTTAAATTTTGTGGGAAATGATTATGAACACACAGCTGTTTAGTTCCAATGCTGAAGTGATCTATGATCTCGTGTGCGAGGTTAAGGTTCAGCACGATCCTGCCAGGTTTTAAGGTTTGAAGTTTCTGCTCCATGGTTTGTGTTTTTATTCGGTTTCACCCAAATGAGGATGGGTTTCCCCTTGTAGTCTGGTTCCTCTAGGGGTTTCCTCCTCATGTCGTCTGAGGGAGCTTTTCCTCACCACGGTCACCACAGGCTGGCTCTTTAGGTACATGTAGAGTTCATAGAGAATAGAGATGTGTTGAAACTCTTGATTGAGTTTGTTTCACTATGTAAAGCTGCTTTGTGATGTCAGTTGTAAAATGCAAACAAATAAAAATTTAATTCATAAACTCAAACAGTTTTTAACCCAATTCCAGTCATTTCAGAATCTTCTTTATTAGATACAAGGCAGTAACTGGACTTTTCTGAAACAACCTTTTCAAGACCGCAGGACGCGTCTTCATACCTGGCTCTTATTACGAAAATGAGAAGCTACTCACTGCATCAGTTCAAAGCAGCTGAAACATTAATCACTGCAGGAATCTCCCAAAGTTCTTAACTATTTGTTTATTTAACTCTTCAGAGTCCAAATCACATGACCGAATTTTTGACTTTGAAGTGCAGCCTTCAAACTCTACCAGTTTTTAAATAGCGTTAAAAAGCCAAGTAATATCAGAGTTATGATTAATAATTTAGTAGTTTTAATTTAACTTCCTGCCATGGCAGTTTACGCGGCATGCCAGCAAAAAAAAAAAAAAAAGTCTGGAGGTAAACGCTGCCATCAAGTGGACAACAGGAGGAGTAACACACCCTGGAAATGTCAGTGCTAAATTCGTACATAATTCTTTTCATTTATAATTTATATTTGCATTCCAAAATGGTTCCTTAAACATGTTTGTGTGTTTTACAGTTAAAAAAAACCCCAACCATTTTCTACTTGGATTTTGTGTTTTTTGTGTTATTTTAGGTCCAATGTGTTAATACAGAATGTCAAAATAAAAACGTACTTGTAAGGTCACACAAGTGAGGGTGTGATGAAAAAATTACACCAAACAAGGCAAGGTAAACAGTTTAAGGGGAAATAGAAAGGTAAAATAAAAGTAGTCAAAAACGGCCAATTATAACCTGGACTCTTAAGGGTTAAATACAAGCAGTGACTCTGTTGTTTACTTTTACTCAGCATAGTGTGTTTACATTCAGATCATACAAGCCTACTTAATCCTTCATCTTCTGCTCTCTATTCTGGAGCAGTTGGCTGCGTTCACGCTAAGGCGGAGTCTACTCCTGTGTACTGAATCTCACGCTCCACCGGTTCTACCACCTTAAATACAGAACCTGGAAACCTAAATACATATCACTGATCAAAACGCGTGGGAGAAACCCGAAAAGAATAAATGGGATACAGATGGAGGGATAAGAGCGAGATATTGGAGAGAGAGAGATATGGGAAAAGAGGGAGAGAGAGAGAGAGAGAGAGAGATATATGGGAAAAGAGGGAGAGGGATGGTTAAAGAGGGAGAGATAGAGATGGGAAAAGAGGGAGATGGATTGGGAGACAGAGAGAGAGAGAGATGGGAAAAGAGGGAGAGGGATAGAGAGAGAGGTGGGAAAACAGAGATAAGGAAAGAAAGAAGGGGGAAAAGAGAGAAGGATGGAAAAAGAGGAAAATATGGAAAAAGAGAGAGAGGGATGGGAAGAGAGATATGGAAAGAAAGACAGGGGAAAAGAGAGAGGGATGGGAAAACAGATATGTAAAGAAAGATGGGGAGAGAGAGAAAGTGAGAAGGAGAGAGTGAGAGAGAGAGAAAGTGAGAAGGAGAGAGAGAAACAAAGACTTGTGTATGTTTGTGTTGAGGGAGAGACAGAGAGAGCAGGAGAGGGAGAAAAAAAAAAGAGAGAAAGTGGGAGAGAGAGAATAACGAATCTGAATCAGAATAAGCAGCTCATGAACAGGAAGCACAGGCCCAAGAATAGCAACAGGAAACACGCCCCGGACTCTGAAAATAGCAATCACACACACACACACACACACACACACACACACACGAGAACGAAAGAGAGAGAGAGAGAAAGAGAGAGGGAACTGGGAAGGAAGAAAAAAAAAATGAAATGCATTTGGTAATAAATGGTGTAAAGACTGGGGACAGATGTGGAAGCAGGGGGACAGAAGGAGGCTTTTATTTTACATTTATTTTGCATCGAAACATAACCAACATACAGTATTATATAACACCACAAGATGGCAGCATCAGTCCATAAAGCTGCATAAACAAGCCTTTCTGAGCTCTTCTGTGTTAGTGAATTTTGCGTTTGTGGTGCTCCGCGTAAGGAATAACAAGATAGATCATGCAATGGTTTCATTCATTCATTCTTTCTTCATAGTGCTTATCACATTTAGGATCGAGGGGAAGCAGGAGCTTATCCCGGCCGACTCTGGGCGCAGATGGGGTTCACCGTGAACAATTCGCTAATCACATCTAACACAGATACGACCAACCCTTCATCCACACACATGCACACTTGGGGGCAAAACAGAATATCTAACACGGGATGAACATGCACAGAACTCCTCCAGGCCCACGGCTTGAACCAGGACCTTTTCTCTGTGAGGTGAAAGTGCTATCCACTACGCTACCGTGATATTTTACTCCTTTTGTCTTCATTTTTTAATTGAACAGTAATTTATTTTAGTTTTTCAAACAGCCAGAAGATTTATGTACCACAGAAACACATCAAACTATCTGTGATACATTTACGTGAACTTTCTCTTTACTTTCTCCTGAATTTTTAGCTTAGAAAAAAAAAATTGGCCTGTGAAGCTTTTAACCCTGCCCGCCCCCACACCTCATAAATTATAGTCATTTGCATAATATGCAAAACCTACTTTTGTGCACTACACCAAGATTTATGTTCTATGTTCATAATGTTGGTATCAAGTTCCTGAACACACTGTGAATACGAGAGGATAAAAAATAAATAGCTTCCGTATCCCAATCTGAGCCTGCGTTCTCATTCCAAACCAAAATACAGGGGGCCTCGACTTGCGACAGGGTTCTGTTCCTATGTCGTGGTGCACGTTGGATTTTGTCGTAAGTTGGATCACACCCCTCACCTATGCTAATGTTGCAGCAAAATCAAAATCTAGGATATAAAAACATTTCTATGACACATGAAAGCATAACTAGCAGTAAGAAAAATATACGGGGGATGAAAAAAAAAAAAAAAAAGAAAAAGAAATAAACAGAGAACAAACTTACTTACTTTTACTCCTGCGGTTCACTCGACCACACTGGAAGGGGCGTGGCAGTGGAAGGAGAGACAGGCTTATTGGTTGGTTTGCGCGCGAGATGTGTGTTTATAAAGCAAACATCGAAAGTGGGAACGACAATTCTTAATGACGCATGGCACGAGTGTCGTAACCTTGAAACGTCATACGTTGGGTTTTGTCAAAAGTCGAGGACCCCCTGTATAACAGATTGCACCAAATGTGTACCAGTCTGGCAAAATGGGTCACAGTGACCAAAAATTCAAAATTGAGTTAGCCATACCATTTAAAAGAGGAGACTCTAACTCAATTTTTAATTTTTGGTCACTGTGACTCATTTTGCCAGACTGGGTCACAAATTAGACCCCTTGTATTAAATAATGTTTCTTCGGAAACCTGAAGTCTGATCGAGTTGGAGTCTGGCGCGCCGCATCATCAAGCTAATTGTTAAGACAATTTATAATGAACTGCTTCCAAAAAAAAAAAAAAGGGCTGTCTTCAGCCAATCAGATTTCAGCAGGCCTTACGCACTACTATACTGTGCACAACCACGAATTGTTGTAGCTATATTCCTCTTTGGTTACTTTATTTTATTGTGTAAACTGGTTGATTGTGGAGACATCGGACTTAATGCTTGGACCCCGCAGATCGCTCCCGATCCTGAATGAACACATAGTATTTCTTTTTATACACAAATCATTTTAAAACTGCTCCTGAAACAATGGAGCCTCCTGGAAACATTACCCCTGTAGTCTGTTCTGCTTTTGTAAAAGAGCAGCTGGTGCGGTTGAACACTTGCACAATGCCAAGCGAAGCAAAAACAATGATGGAACAAGCTGAGCCAGTCCAGCCGGTTTCAATGCACCGGCATTTCACCGCGCTCAGCCTGCCACCGGTTCTCAGTTACAGCATCCTGAACACACCAAACTGTCAGGATTGATTCTGTCTTTGCATTTATCTGATCAGGGTCACAGGTGAACAAATCTAGACCCCACGGCGCAGGAAGGCGAACAGTTTAACGTCCTGTGCTATAGCACTGTTCTTGAACGTTCTCAGATGAAGAGCCTGATCATGCAGGAAAAACAACCCATGTGACTTCACCCTTGGGTCCTGCAGTCACACTGTTCATGTTAGCTGATGTGATCAAAGCACAAAACTAGTCAAAAGATCTGGACTTAAAAATACAGAAGCTGGTGGAACGTCTCTACTGCCTCTGACTCAACACAAACATCTACTGACTCCGCAAGTTTCTTAAAGGAAACGCAGATCAGTTTGGGTTTTTACTTCACTTTGCTTCTTTACTTCTACTCCTTGGGGAAACACACTCTCTCTCTCCCCATATCATTCTCTCTTTCTCCCTCCATATTTGTCTCTCACAACTACCCCAGTTTTCTCCAAGTCTCCCCACCCTTCCTCCCTTACTGTCAGCTCTCATGCCCTCTCTCCCTTACTGTCTCTCTCAGGCCCTCTCTCCCTTACTGTCTCTCTCAGGCCCTCTCTCCCTTACTGTCTCTCTCCCTGTCTCGTTCATGCCCTCTCTCCCTGTCCGTCTCTCCCATGCCCTCTCTCCCTGTCTCTCTCCCATGTCCTCTCTCCCTGTCCCCCCCTTTTCTCTTGTTTTCCCATTTCTCTCTTTCCCTAATTTTCTTATGTCCTCTCTCCCCATCTTTCATGTCTCCCCCCCTTACTCTGTCTCTTCTCCTGTTTCCCTGTCCCTCTTTCCTTCTTTCTCCCTGTCTGCCCCCCCACTCACCCAGTCTCTGTCTCTTTGTCTCATTTTCCCTTCTCTCTTTCATTCTCTCCCTGTCTCCCCATCTCTCTCCTTCCATTTGTCCTCATCTCTCTCCCTCCCCGTCTCCCTCACTAAATTTCTCAACTCTCTCCCCATCTCCCACTCTGTCTCTCCGCACTTCCCTGTCTCCTGCTCCCTCCTCCCGAGAGTCAGACTGAATAATAAAAAGGAAACTAGTTTGGAGTTTTTCGATAGAGAAATAGCAGGAAGGTAATCTCCCTTCCATTAGATCAGGAGGTTCATCTGCTTATTCAGGCTGTTCGCTAATCAGCAGCGCAGTGTAGAAGATCATACTGACAGAGGTGAAGAGCTTCAGTTAGTGTTCTCATTCACACACACACACACACACACACACACACACACACACACACACACACACACACCTGGCAGGAAGTAACTCAAACACTCTTTACAACCATGATGAGCAGAAAAGCATCTCAGAACACACATCAAACCGTCAGGCAGAGGAGTTACAGCAGCAGAAACCACATCAGGTTTCACTTCCGGCAGTCAGGAATTCACGGAGCCTGCTGTGGGGACCAACTCGAACAATCGCATAAAAAAAAAAATCCTAGCAGTTCCTAAGCAAACCTGTCCAACACCAACAACAAGCTTAAAGTTACAAACCACAGCTTTGAACACACCGTATACCGTACTGCTCCGTCTCTCAAGTCCAAATTTACTGTTTACTTTTCTGTCTTTTTTTTTGGAAAACACCATGTAGTCATCATCATCACGACTACCCTTGTATTTCCTTTGAGTTCTTTTGTTCAGTCCCCATGACGGAGGGTATAATAGACCTTTGCAGAGTTTTAATAAAAACCATACAGCGCTTCACAAAAAGGTCCAGAGCCGTCTCTATTTTTTGAGGCGGTTGAGGTTATTCAGCATCTGCTGGACACTGCTCAGGATGTTCTACAAATCCGTTGTGGCCAGCGCTATCCTCCATGCTGTTGCATGGGGGTTGCAGATGCCAACAGACTTAGACTGATACGCAAGGCCGGTAACGTTGTGGCGATGAAGCTGGACCCTCTACACCTCCCACCCACTTCACAACCTACTGTCACAGGAGCACGTTCACTGAGAGACTGCTGCGCCACCTAAATGCACCACTGAACAACACAGGAAATCATGTGGAAACCTGTCTCCATTAAACTGCACAACTCCTCCGTATACCAACAACAGCCACTGTTATACGCTTACATTCAACTGTTTATCATATTGATAGTACTGTACGTTTTATATGATTCATTCTGGATCTGTTTGATTTGGAGCGACTGTCTGCACACAGTTTCCTAAAATTCTGATTTCAGATTTGCACTAAACAGATCTACGGTAGAATGAGCCACACTATCCACACGTAACACTCCAGGTGTCCCATGTAAAAGAAAGTTAGCGAATAGTTCCTTCCTGCCACACAGGATGCTGTGCTGCCTGCCAGTGTGTGAACAGTTCAGAGTGTGCCTCCTGTAGGACGACAGAGGGACGGCAGCATTTCACCGCCTCCAGTACAAACGTATAAATAAAAAATTAACAAAACACATGAACCACCACACAAAAGAATGGTGATGCATAACTGAAATGGTTTCCTCCATCTCCAATACACACTGTAAGACTGAAGGACTGACCCGGTTTCGGAAAAAACAAACAAAAGCGCTGTTAATACAAGAGCATGATTCACTTTGCAGTCAATTTGAAGACGCAGAGACAGGCAATGACGTCGTGCACGTTAAGAGACAAAAACGGCGGCACGGTGGTGCAGTGATTAGCACGTTCGCCTCACAGCAAGTGTGTTCAATTCCTGGTCTCGGAGTGTTTCTGTGTGGAGTTTGCATGCTCTCCCCGCGTTTGCGTGGGTTTCCTTTGCATACTCTGGTTTCCTCCCACAGTCCAAAAACATGCACAGTAGGCTGGTTGGCTGTTTCAAATCATCCCTAGGTGTGAGTGTAAGTATGAATGGTCGTGTGTGTTGGCCCGGTGATGGCTTGACAAGCTGTTCAGGATGTAACTCCGCCTTCGCCCAGTGTCGGCTGATACGGGCGCCAGCATCCCCGTGACCCTAATTTGAATTAAGCGGCTTAGAAAAAATGAATGAATGAGTGTCAAAAACCTGAGACTAGTGCCAGCTCCAATTTCTATTGAGCTCCTTATCCTATTCGTTAATTGCTTGTTTTCACAGTTTCTGAAAAATCCTGACAGTGTGATGTTTGTAATTTTGATGATTTCGTCACCCCAAAGTCAAGAAAATACGCTTCCCTATCTGAATGGATGAGTGTATGAGCGCTATACAGCATGAACCGCAAAAGCCCTGTAGTTTATTGATTGCGGATGAGACCAGGAATCAAACCCGATCTGTGTGTGAGTATATTGAGACATTCTTAACGTTTCGTGCTGATTCGTAACTTCTTCTATTGGCGTAATCCTGCTGAAACCATCAGAGGAAAAAAACATCAGTAAAACCAAGGAAGCTCCCGAATCTGTGATGGGCAGTCTTAATGTTCATCCAGGCTAATGAATTTAGTAGAAATGTGTCAGGTTCTAGCTCAACCACTCACTCGGTCTACATCTAGAGACTAATTTTAATAACACCTGAAATGCACAGAGGGAAAAGGGGGCTTAATGGTTAGAGTTGCTGCTTTGGGACCAAAAGGTCGCTGGTTAGATTCCCGAACCAGCAGGAAAAACGTGTGGCGATGGGTGTGTGAGCTGCACCTTCCCTTCCTCCACCTTCATGGCTGAAGTGCCCATGAGCAAGGCACCTAACCCCCTAACTGCTCTCCGGGCACCACAATGTGTGTCAGCTTACTGCTCCAAGTGTGTGTGCTCACTTTAGATGGGTTCAATGCAGAGGCAATAATTTCCCTTGCAGGATTAATACAGTATTAAAAAAATCTAAGGTATTCAAGAGTATTTCTAAACATTTGTTTAATTCACTTCTTCAGGTCATGTGACGTTTTTCCTAATAGCTGCTCAGTACAGCGGAATGAACAAGACGAACAGGTGAACTGGTGGAGAGTATGAGGATTTAGGTATGACAGACAGACAGAGAGATAGAGAGGGAATCCCATCTCAAGTGAATCCCCGACTGGCACGGATGATCTACGGAGTCTCTTTCTCCACGGTCTTCACCTCCTCCAGATGAAATTACATCGAACATCATTATCAGCCATTTACAAACCAAACACATACACCTACACACACTAACCCACACACACTTCATCACAACTACATTCTTGATTCAAATACACAGCAGTTCAATCCAGCAGGTAGTAATCTTTTTCAGCAGCATCAAGTTTAATCACAGGCAGAAAGATGCACTCTCGAGTCTATTCTCCCTCTCCCTCTCTCACACACATACACACACACACACCAAGTCGGATTTAGCTTTGACTAGCCCTTAACACGCCCCTGACAGCTTCCCCTCACGAGTGAGTGAGACGTACATCACTTCAGTAGCCACTTGCGGAAAAGCAGAGGACGAGACATCATGTGAACAAGAGGCATCCGATACTTTATCTCATTTCTGTGTTGCCTGTTACGTTCCAGATTGAGTCAAAATCACAGTATCGATGGCAATGATAACGGCCACTAGCTACTCAGCACAGAGGATTCTGGGAAGGTTGAGCCGGCCCGGTTAGACGCAGTGTGCAGGGAAAAATTATGGGATGTGTAGAAACTCACCGGCAGACTCGACGGACGACCCTGCATGCTGTCCTCTGTAGCACTCTTACTGGAGGTCACGGGCTGGTTCGAGGTAGGACCGGAAGCATGGGAACTGAACGAGTCTTGGGACAGCTCCTTATATGGAAGAAGAAAAGAAAGACGCAGATAAAGAAGCGTGGATGGAGGGAGCACAGGAGTGAGGGTCATGCGCTCTGGTTTGTGATGTGCTCAGTCTCTTTTTGGGTTTCCATTCAGTTTCCTCTAAAACCCTCTAAACTTTACATTCCAAACCTCTGCTCTGTGTGTGTGTGTGTGTGTGTGGGGCTGTATCCGCCTGTGTATCCAAGAGCGTGCGTATGTGCGCCCGTCTGTCTGTATGTGTGTGTGTGCTTCAGTTCCTGTGTGTCCATCCGTCCATTAGTCCATCTGTCTGTGGGTGTTGTTCTGTTCGTTTGTGTGATAATCCCTCTTTGAATCTGCCCGACTGTCTGTGTGCGTGTGTCTGTTTGAACTTTACTTTAAATATTAATAATATTAATCATTAATAATAATTGTGACCACAATAATAATAAGAACAGTAATAATATAATAAAATAATAAAAATAATATTAAATATAATAAGAGGAAAAGAAATAATAATAAGCCTTTATCCCACTTGATCAAAATTCCGCATCTTGTGTTACAATATTTTTTAACAAATCAAATACAATTTACAATAAATACTGTGTATATTCATCACAGCTCTCTAAAATGTACAATTAAAAAATACATTAAAAAAAAGGTTAATAAAAATTTTATTTTTTATTTACACTTATATACCCAATTTATATCTAAACATGAATCTACCAAAGAAAATGTTCTTAACATGCTCAGTGTTCTAAGGCACGTGGGTGATTGTTTATATTCGGGTACGAGGTGATTTAGCGAATGGCTGCTTAGTTTCATTTTGTTAAAAAGGCGTAGATCACACTTTTCCGGTTGCTGTAGGATAATTAATCAGTGTGGAGTGTCTCTTACAGGATTCTATCTAAAATACCTCCAACACTATGCAGCTCAGACTCACTAACACCACAAATCCAAAGACGTATTGCCTTCCTATTAAACGCTTCTAATAACAAACATTTGCTCACTTCATATTTCATTCTGAGGTGCGCGCTAGACTAAAATATCAGTAGAAAATCTGCATTTCCTGCCTTGCGCAAGAAAAATTCCTTACACTTGCGTTACACACCATTTTATTCTCTTTGTGAAGCCTATGGACTGTGCTACAGCTGTATTAGATTGTCTGGAACATTTTTGGGAACAGCAAACACAACTGTCGCGTCGTCAGCGTATTTATCTAGTGATATTTCCACGTGCCTGTTAAACTCGAAATCTCGATAAGAGCTGCTTACACCATCACGTGTTGATCATTTGTACTCTTTAAGCTTCAGAGAAAATAACGTGAAAACATCACTAGATTATGACAATTCTGTTTATATGTGTGTGTGTGTGTGTGTGTGTGTATGTGTAGGTAAACATTAGTGTGAGGAAATAAACTCCCAGGTTTTCTCACTCTGTGGTCTCTCGTGTCAGAGAGATTTCACTCAACACTATCACCTCATTTTTACTTGTTAGGGGGTGATCACACTACAGGTGCCACAGAAGAGCAACTGATGCAAACTGATGTTTTTATTATTTATTTGTTTGTTTTTTTGTGGATTTCGAAATTTGAATCAAGATATTTTGTGACTCCATATACAAGCAAAACTTTGTGGTTTAAATATGTATTTGTCGCAACAATTTTTGCGACTGATTTGTGAGTAATTTGCGATTGTTTTGCGACAAAAATAAAAAACATCGCTCCTGTCGTAAATCAGCCACGTTTTGTTCACCTTTTGTTTTCAAACCATTCGCTTTTTGTTCTCATGTTATTAGCACGAAGAAAATGATGACAAAATACACGGAGGTCTCGAACTTTTCACGTGGAAGTTTCCAACTTGCATTGCCTTGCGAATGAAAAATTAAATTTGAGAGCAAAATGACAACTTTGCAAACTTTTCATGTGCGGACTGTTTAAGGAGAGTTTTGTGGCCTTCGTGGAACTTTCAAAAGTTCGAAATATTTTGTGATGATTTCATGAACCAGGCGACCATGCGAATATCGCGTGACAAATTTGTGAATGAAAAGTGACAATCACCATCTTACAGATAAATTTATACATTTAAAACGTTAGGAATCATCTGACAGTTTTCTGTAAAGCCTCTTTGTGACTAGTTTCACTGTTAAAAGCACTTTACAAATAAAATACAATCTACTGAAGGCTTTGTGTCTGAATGGAAACTTTAGGTCGGTGACGATCTCTGATCTGCACTCATATCTGCTACCAGACAGATCCCTAAATACTACATAGGTGCTTGGGATTTTAAAGTTTGGCTGTACTTGGAGTGCAACACGAAGGATTATGGGTAGATAATGAGCCAGCTGAAGCCCCTAACCCTCCTTAAAACCCCCTGATGTTCTCCTTACCTGCTGCGGTGGAGGGAAGCTCTGGAAGGGCATCTGCTGCTGAGTCTGTGTTGGTGGCGTTTGTGAATAGGGTGAGGACTGGTGGCCCTGTGGAGGAGGACCATGAGCAATGGGCTGCTGGGATTGCAGGGGAGGCCCAATGGGGGCCTGTGGCTGCTGTTGCTGCTGCTGCTGAGTAGAAGGAGCAGGAGCAGGAGGCTGTCCGGAAGCAGGCGGTGCTTGGGGGAATCCGGACTGCTGCTGAGGGCCCTGAGCTGACTGAGGTGTTCCCTGCGACTGGGTCTGAGAAAGAACCTGGGATTGGGAATAAGCTGGCTGGCTAGCCTGGGAATGCGGAGGCTGGGGGTATGAGGACTGGCCCTGGGGTTGCTGGGAGTAAGAAGACCCACCCTGAGACAGAGGAGGACCTGACGGAGGTTGGGAGTATGGATGCTGGGAGCCTGGGCCACTGGAATGCTGCTGAGGGTAGGATCCCTGCTGATGGCCTCCATGGGGAGGAAGAGGGTTCTGCTGACTGTAGTAGGATCCTTGGCTCTGGCCGTAAGCCCCTGGGCCTTGCTGTACATAACCCATCTATGAGATAAATAAAAAGAAAGTGAAAGAGAGAAAAGTACAGTACACAACAGAACAAAACAGCTTGCACTAAACCCCGACTATCAGCTAGAGGCATCGTAAATCAATACATTTTGCTCCGAAACGTTTTAGAAGACCATTTATTATAAAATTATATTTATATTCATGTGAAGTTTTGCTCTTTGTGCAAAAAGCAGTGAATACGACAGCCTCCCTTTAAAGCCACAGGCTACAAGCCTCAGGCAGCCCTGAGACAGTGATGGCTTGCCCCTGTTCGATAGTGGGATTGTATGGAAACCAGGAGTCCATGCCAGAAAGCTTGAATCAAAGCAATCGGCGTTTTCCTCCACAGTGATGTAAAAGATGTCATGATGTCTAGTGATTTAAAGGGTTTCATTTCTGCTAAAGTTAGTACGACAGTTTGTGCGCCCCCCCCCCCCGGGTGATTATCGACGTTGCATTACTTTTTCCCTTCAGTAAATAAAAATACCTTTTAACGATAGTGTTTTATTGTGATCATGACCTCTTTGTGTTGTATTATATACTGTATGAGGATCTGAAACCATTCGTGTGACAAATATGCAGAAACGGAGGAAATCAGAAAGGGGGGGGAGAACTTTCACAGCACTGTACGCTCTTTAAAAACTATTATCGGAACGGCCTACAATGCACCTCTGCTGTCACATTAAAACACAAACTCTGCGTGGATTAGGATTACAACAAAATGAGAATTTCACAGTATGATAATGTCTCAGAAAACAACACAATATACGGGACTTCACTTTATCATCATCATCATCATCATCATCATCATTAGAAACGGAGGTGAAGAAAGATGCAAGTGCAGAGTTTAACGAACAGAGAGATGAGAAGCTCCACTGAAAACCGGGGTGTGAAGTTATTAGTCAGTGATTATTCGGGTGCTCACAAATTGCCGTTCCGAGGAGGTAGTGCTCATACACCGCACAGCGCTACAGTGACGATCATCAGTTACAACACCTCGTACAGGAATGAACGCAGAAGGCGTTTTTGGTTGAATAAAGTCTTGAAAATGAATACAGGAAGAAACTGGTACACCTGTTATTAGCAGAAACCAGAACTACCGCCCGGCGGTTATATCCCTTTGACCTGTTGGCTTGTAATCAGTGTGTGTGTAAAAGGTCGGTGAGTTTCTGAGCTCCTGACAGACCCCTGCATGTTTCAGCCAGTGATGCACTGATGTTGCTGGATTCCAAGCCATGAGGAAAGCAAGATCAAAGGATCTGTGAGAGAAGGTAGCCAAACTTTATAAAACAGGAAAAGGATATAAAAGAATATCCAAGGAACTGAGAAGGCCAATCTGCAGTATTCAGACTCTAAGAAACTTGAAACTAAGTCACGGTCAGGTAGAACAACAAAAATTTCAACCATGGCTCCTGAGTGGCACATCAACAAGAGCGACTATCAACCCAGAGATTGCAAGTTCGAATCCAGATTGATGCCACAGCCATCTGTGACCAGGAGTCCATGGGAGCTAATTGGCTGAGCTCTCACGGGAGGGAGGGATGGCATACGCTCACTTCCCTGTCACTCACAGCAATCACCAGCCAATCATGAACGGGCTTCTGTGAGGTCATTTGTACAATGGGGCGGATAGTGCTTTCCCTCCGTGTGTGTTAGGCCGCCCCAAATAGGCATGCGTAACAGATCGAAAAAATTCGGGTGGCGGCATTCATTTCACGGAGGGGGCATGTGCACGATTACACCCCTCCCTGGTTGGTGGTGGTCATGTGATAAGGAAGGCAATACATGATGGGAGGGAATTGGGGAGGAAAATGGGAAAAAATCTAAAAAAAAAAAAATAATAATTATAATAAAATAAAATAATTTCAGCCACAACCGCCAGGAAAATTGTTCGGGATGCAAAGAAAAACACACAAATAACTTCAGCTGACACACAGGACTCTCTGAAAAAAAAAAACAAGTGGTCAAAATTGGTGGCAAGTTGAATGCAGCATGTTATTAGAAAATACTGGAGGAAGCCGTGCATGCGATGTTCTTGAATGTTCCAACATGACAATGATGGTAAACACAAGGCCAAGTCAAGGTGGCATTGGCTACAGCAGAACAAAGTGAAGGGTCTGGAGTGGCCGTCTCAGCCTACTGACCTCAATATCATTGAGCCACTTTGGGGAGATCTACGCAGGGTAAGTGGTATACAGCTGGTACCAAAAATTAATAAAAATATTTTTACTATGTGGGCTTTGGATTGGTATCACCAAGTTGACCAAGGTCAAGTATCCGGATCAGGAAGGAGAAAACAGTACCGGAAAATCTCTACTGAAAACTGCCTGCATCTTGATCTCTTCGAAAGTATAAATAAGAAAGTGATGTATGGCTCAACGTTTGCATGGAAGATTACTTTGACTGCTGAAACTTGTGGTATAATACAACAATTGGCCGAAATCGTCGCTAGTATTAAAAATTGGAAGGACATACAGAATGAACTAGGATTGGTTTAATTGAGATTTGTTGAGATCGCGCCACTGAAAATTCTTGGAAGGACTAAATAATAATTTCAGAGTCATTCTGACCAAATGTCCAGCCAAACTATTGCCCTGTTTCAGCGATGTGATTTATTTCTCATTGCTATATTTATGAACATCTGCTAAAAAGCAGAGGAGGAAAATTCATACATGCACAAATCTGAAGTCAGCCCAGATATTACCAAATCTGCAGAAACTACATCAATACAACTCCATATAACAGCCAGAGTCTGAGGGTTTTAAAAGGTACAGAAGCCTACTGGTACTTTGCCACTGGATGGGTTGGTGAAACAAAGACCTGGTACTTCACGTAATTGACAAACCAACTAACTTTATTTAAGGGGGTGGGGAGGGGAGTGTTGTCTTGAATGAGTGAATCTTTCAAATCTTTCATCTTGAATGAGTGAATCTTGCCACAGAACTCACCTGTTGTCCATACTGAAGGCCTCCCATAGCACCAGGGGTGCGTACCTGCATGGCCATTGGGTATCTCTGTGGTCCTGGGGAGCCATAGCCTTGTCCAGGGTAGGAAGGCCCTTGCTGGGTCCCTGGTGGAGGCCCCTGCTGCTGAGAGTAAGGGTTTCCTGCTCCATAATGTTGGCCCCGGATCTTCCCCACCTGATCCATCGGGTTTGGAGTCTAAAAAAAAGACAGAAAGGAAAGGAAGAAATTCATCAATTCAATCCTGACCTACATGCTAGTCATTGGTTGGTCACGTAAGCTGACCGTGTGCAGTTTTTTCTGTAGGGTCAAGTTTCAAATCTACATAATGACATTAGATATGACATTACAAATCTATTATCCAAAGCAAGACAAGAAATGCTCTGCATTCTTTACTAAAGGGGCACGTATAGTGCAAGGGACCACCGGCAGGCACGAAAGGATTATTATAACTTGGCATAGTTTCAACAAAATGTCTCCCCCTACTGGTTGTTAAAGAATAGGCATTTTTCATGGTTTCAGAATTTTTTTAGCATGAAAAAATAATTCACAAAAATGTAATAGCTTATTATACTTTAATAAACATTTGTTAATAAGATTAGTATAAGAACAATTAATAGGTTGGTGAGATATGGGCTTTTATACATGAATGTCCACATGTGCAAGGAGACTTTTGTCAATGACTGTACATTTGTGTGTCACAGGACATTAATGCCATCATCTTCCTGGTAACTGTTTATTTAATGTCACTCACATCCCACATTTTGTAGTACAATTGAGCCCCCGTGTGAGGATTTACTACAGAATTAAATTTTTTCCACGAAAAAAGGTTTTATTAAGTGAAGTGCACTTTAATGGCTATGGACATGAACTATGTATGTGATCAGTTCAGTCATACGAATTGCCCCTTAATTACTTCACTCTCAGGTGGAAGTATTTATATGAACATCCTCTCTTACATCTAAGATCTCAGTCACACTATTAGGCAGCATGTTAATGTCAGCACTGTGGTATATTTTTTAAAAATGGATTTTTGTTTATTTATTTATTTTAAGGGCATTAAACTTCATAATCTGGAGATCAAAGTACCTTCACAGCGATGTTTTCTTTAACACTTGCAGGTTTATTCAACAAATATTTTTCAAAGATCCTCCGAATACTCAGTGAGAAGGTTCTGACAAACGCTTTGACTGAAAACATGCGGGTTGTATTTTACTTGTTTGTCAGGTGGTACAGTGAAGAGAGGAAAACAGACATGCGAGTAAAACGTCTCAATCTTTACCAATTTAACAGCACACACGCTGAACCTAAACACGCTGTGCGGCTACTTACTGTAATACTCCATCTGACCTACTGGGGCTGAAAAGAGCATGAGCTGAAAGTAGGAAAATCCTCCAAAGAAAATAAAAACAAGAACAGAAACGGCATGCATGGCAGTCTGGTGACCTGGAGGGGGAAAAGAGCTGTTTAAAGCTGATCTCGGAAGAAAGACGAACGTTATTCTTCAGAATTACACATGTTGACCACCTACTGGATGGTGTATGACTACTCACTTACTTTCTCTCTCTCTCACACACACACAAATGTTTTGTCAAAAATCTGCTAAGTAGAGATGCTTTAATTACTGTTTGTTTGCATAAACTTACAGGATCTGATGTAGAATTTCCTACATTTAGTATTTTTACACTTAATTACACACGCTCTATATGATACATGTACGTTCCAATATCCAGATAGTTTTAAATAATAGTATATAAATATCACAAGAAATCACAGTTTAAACTTTTTATATTAACACAGTCACAAAATAATAAACATAAGTACACGTGTATAAATTCTACAAAGATGCTTAAAACGCTTCTTACACATGGAATGATTTCCTTCATCCTGGTTTCTTTCTGTTCGTACAATTTAATGCCGCACACGGAGGCATCAAAAAGTGATAGTAGCCTATAAAACAATAAAAAAAAATGTATTTTAAACCGGAGATGCCTCGACTGGAATCAGGCTTTTAGGACCACAGCAGGGAATGTTTTGGATATAGCAATATGGCTGCACGAGCATGAAGACTGCACATCCCAGAATGCAATATCACATCTGTACAATCTTTCTCCTTTGACGTTTTCCTTTCATCTTACAATCCACTAAAAATGCCATCCATTATTATTATTAACGCCGTTGAAAAACTATACAGGTGTTTTTTCATTCTATAACTGTCTTTACATTTCATATATTTTACTCACAAAGTCTTATTTCGTGCGTAAAAGCTTCAGTCACGTGATCTATTTTTAGCTACCAAGCTAACTCCGTTCCACTAATAAATGGTGTAACATTAAAAAACTGTCTATAATAGTCTAAGTACACACACCACTATACCCCCACAAAAACCCAACATATCATACAATCACGTCACACCACAATCTCACCACAACACCACCACATCCCACAAGACAACAACCACAATGGTGCACACTGAATATACACCATATAAAGATTTTTGGATTTCAACCCAAATCGTAACCCTTGCAATTTTTAAATCTGGGCTCTCCCATTTTATCTAAATGTGCACGGATGTGACTCAGTGATCCTCAGCCGCTGCATCTGAAACCACTACTCAATATTTAAGGAATTAAACAGACTATATAGTGAACTTAACGATAAAGTGTTAAAAAGCTTTGGGACACTCCTCCTCAGCACTGGTGGTCACATGATGCTGTGGCTCAATTAAAAAATGATAGGTCAATGTCAACTAAGCTGGTGGACCATCTATACACGCAATGCATGATGGTATATTTTATATATATATATATATATATATATATATATATATATATGTGTGTGTGTGT
>JAOUQZ010064285.1:0-19604 GCA_028564935.1 Neosilurus hyrtlii
GGAAGATTATTAATAAAACTCTGTGCAGTAGTTGATGTGAAAGTACGCTTAATGCGATAACGTGGTGAGGTGTATATGTTAGTACTAAGATGCATTGTAAGTGAGATAAGATAATGATCTGAAATATCTGACTGTGGAACTGCGACTATGTTTTCAATGTTTAATCCAAAAGTTAGTGTTAGATCTAGAGTGTCTAAAATAACAATAATAATCACTGACTCACTTACTTACTCACTCATTTCCTGAAGCACTTAATCATACTGGGTCACGAGGACGTGGAAACATATCTCACACTTGAGTATACCCTGAACAGCTTTCCAGTCCATCACAGGGCCAACACACACAACCGTTCACACTCACACACAAAGACCATGAAACTGATTGTGGATTTTAGTATATCCAAAACACCAGCGGCCCATTTCCATCCAGGGCATCAATGTGGACGTTTACAAATACCTTGGAGTTTATATTGACAATAAACTGGACTGGGTTAAGAACACAACCTCACTTTACAAAAAGGGCCAGAGCCGTCTCTATTTTTTAAGGCAGCTAAGGACGTTTAACATCTGCTGAACACTGCTGAAGATGTTTAATGACTTTGTTGTGGCCAGTGCAATCCTCTATGCTGTTGCATGCTGGGGCAGCAGACTGAGGGTTGCAGACACAAACAGACTGAACAAACTGATCTACAAGGCCAGTAACTTTGTGGGGATGGAGCTGGACTCTCTGATGGTAGTGTCGGAAAGACGAATGTTGTCCAAAATAAAGACAATATTCAACAATGCCTCCCAATGCCACAACCTGCTGATCAGTCACAGGAGCATGTTCAGTGAGAGACTGATACCACCTAAATGCTTCACTGAACGACACAAGAAATCATTCCTACCTGTAGCCATTAAACTGTACAACTCCTCCATATATCAACAACATCCACTGTCATACATTTGAATTTAGCACTACATTAACATTCTACTGTTTATCATATTAATAATACTGTACATATTACTCTCTGACAGGATTCATTCTGTATCTGTTTATGTAGATACTTATATATATATGACCCAGTCTGGCAAAATGAGTCACAGTGACCAAAAACAGGCTTGTCGGGATGAAATTGTAGTACTATTTTTTTTTCCCCACATACAATATATTTAGTTCTACTTTGACGTATCGAGCACTGTTCTACGGAAAATCGACTCAAGATATTTTATATATACACGTGTGTGTGTGTGTGTGTGTGTGTGTGTGTGTGTGTGTGTGTGTATTAGTTTGTGTGTATGTGTGTGTGTATGTATCTACCTGACAGTTCAACCTTGAATTCAGTAATATTTCTATTGAATTCATTGTTTAGCAAACAATTAAAAAAATGGTGTAAGCTTTACTTGGATGGATGAACTGTGCAATGGTTGCCTTGTAGTCTTATCCTGGTCATGCCCCCCTCAAAACCCGGACTGTCTCCTTCGTATTCTCTGCCCCCTGGTACACTCCTGAACTTCGGTCTTTAAAAGCCAAAGGACGTCAACTGGAATGGCTTTACAAGAAAACTGGACTTACCATTCACAAAGAACTATACATTACTCACATAACTCTCTACAAGGACTCCATTGCAAAAAGGAAATCTGTTTATTACTCTGGACTCATCTCATCGAATGAAGGAAATTCTAAAAACCTATTCTCTCTGCTGCACAACATTTTTCATGCCCCCCACTCTTTGCCGCCCTATCTTCTACTTCCTGATCCATCTGAAATTACCAGTCTCATTCAGAATTCTAAGCCCTCTACATGTCACCTTGATCCCATCTTCCCTCAAAACTGCTTCAGTCACTCCCATTCTGAAAAAACCTGGGTCAGATCCCAATGACTTCAATAATCTATCTCCAATTTATCCTTTCTGTCTAAGACCCTGGAAAAAACTGTCTCTTCTCAACTTCATTCACACTTATCCAATAATAGTTTGTATGAGCCTTTTTCAATCTGGTTTGCGCCCCCATCACAGCACTGAAACAGCCCTTATTAAAATTAATAATGACCTTAAATACCCTAATAAATGACCAGCTGATTCTGGTTTTCTTTCCATTCTCATCCTTCTTGACTTAAGTGCTGCTTTTGACACCATATCCCATTCCATCCTCCTCAGTAGACTTTCCTCACTCTGTGTCACTTCCACTCCCCTTCTTTGGTTCCAGTCTTATTTCAATGGCCGCACTTAGTTAAAAATACTCAAATCCTTCACTTCCGATCCCTCCCCAGTTTTCACTGGTGTGCCCCAAGGTTCTGTCCTGGGGCCTCTTCTATTTATCGCTTATCCCCTTCCCCTCTGTCTCATCTTACTTAAATTCAATATCAGTTTCCACTGTTACGCGGATGTCACCCAGCTCTACTTGTCCTGTAAACCAAATTCCACGCTCCCACCGACCTCCCTTACTGCCTGTCTCATGGAGATAAAATCCTGGTTCACCTCCAACTTCCTAAAACTGAACAGTAATAAAAATGAAATTCTCCTAATTGGCACCAAATCCACCCTTTCGAAAGTTACCAGTTTCTCCCTCACCATCGACAGTGCCTCAGTTTCCCCCTCCCCCCAGGTTAAGGGTCTGGGTGTCATCCTCGATAGCACTTTATCATTCACTTCACACATCAATAACATCACTCGTTCAGCTTATTTCCATCTGCGCAATATTAACTGTTTTTGCCCCTCCCTAACCCCTCACACCACCTTTACCCTTGTGCACAGCCTTGTCACCTCCTGCCTGGATTACTGCAACTCTCTTCTCTTTGGCCTTCCACAAAAATCCCTTCATAAACTCCAAATGGTTTAAAACTCTGCTACTCTCATCACACCACTTCCATACTGCAAGAACTACATTGGCTTCCCATTAAGTACAGGATAGAATACAAGATTCTTCTCTACACATACAAATCCATCCATAACCTCGCCCCCCCTTTATCTCTCAGACCTTCTCCACATAGTCACCCCTTCCAGATGTCTTCGCTCCTCCTCTTCTATCCACCTCTCTGTCCCCCCTGCCTGCCTTAGCACCATGAGAAGCAGAGCTTTTAGTCACTCTGCTCCTCAGCTCTGGAATACACTTCCTCCTGATCTTCGCAATACTGACTCTCCTCATTTTAATTTCCAAACTCAAAACCCATCTTTTTAGCACAGCATACTGTTTGTAACCTTGCTTTCAATGTTTTTCTCACCACTCTGCCTTTCCTGTTTTGGTTTTTAATTGTGTTTTTATGTTGATTATCCTGAACTGTTAGTGTTTTCTTTTATTTGTACAGCGTCCTTGGGTGCCCTGAAAGGCGCTTTAAATAAAATGTATTATTATTATTATTATTATTATACTTAAAGAAATAGGTAATGTGTCATGAAAGAAAGTCAGATTAGAGCCAACAGACTTAATGTAGACAATAAAAATATAATGAAGTAATGTAACATGTACATGTTATGTGACATGTACAGTAGTCATAACTGTATTAAGAACTGATTAATTCAGAGTCTCTCTGAGCAGCCCTATTAATTTGTTGTGAAAGGTTGCACAGGCCACTAAATAGAAAGCTGATTTAAAGGTTTGCAAAAGGATTTTAAACTGAATGTGAAACTTAACTGGAAGCCAATGAAGCTGCTGAAGGACAGGAGTGATGTAGTGAATGGAGGGGGTTTCGGTGATGAGTCGGGCAGCTGAATTCTGGACCAATTGAAGTTAATGGAGAGATTTGTGAGGGAGACCAAAGAGAAGTAAGTTACAGTAATCCAAGCGGGAAGTGACAAGGCTGTGGACAAGGATAACAGTTTTGTGGGTGGTGAGGGAAGGGTGGATATGATTAATATTGCATAGGTAAAAGTACGCAGACTGGGTGATGTTATTGATATGAGACTGGAAAGATAGAGTGCTGTCGTGGATGACACCCAGACTCTTGACCTGAGAGGAGTGGAAGATAGAGGAGTTGTCAATTATGAGAGAAAAACTGTCAGTTTTGGATAGTGTAGATTTAGTGCTGATGAAGGGATCCTCAGTTTTGTCACTGTTTAATTTAAGAAAGTTGAGTGAGAACCAGGTTTTTATTTCTGCAATGCAGTCAGAGAGGGAGGGGGGTTTGAGAGTGGAAGTGGGCTTACTGGTGAAGTAGAGCTGGGTGTCATCCGTGTATGAAATGGATATTGTACTTACAAAAAAAATTACCAAGGGAGGGAAAGAAACTAAGTAATGAAGAAAAGGGCACACCTGTAGTTAAAAGAGAAGGATGGGTTGTGAAAGATTTAAGTTTGATGAACTAAGTGCAGATGACAGATAAGATTTAAACCAGTCTAATGGAGTATGGGTGATACCAATGGAGGCTAGCCTATTAAGAAGGTGGTGTGACATGGTATCAAAGGCTGCACTAAGATCAAGGAGGATGAGGATGGTAAGTAGGCCAGAGTCTGCTGCAGAGAGGAGGTAATTGGTGATCATTGTAAGGGCAGTTGCTCTACTATGGAGGGGGCAGAAACCAGAATGCAACTATTTATACAAGTTTTTGTGAGATAAATGAGAGTGGAGCTAGATAGCAACTATTTTTTCAAGGATTTTAGAGATGAGGTGTAAATTTGAAATTTTATAGAAGTTATTGAGGTTGGTGGGATCAGCACTGGGTTTTTTCGATATTGGAGTATTTAAAGCCGTTTTGAAGGAGGTAAGAACAGTGCCAGTGGTAAGAAAAGAGTGGACGACCAGAAATGATGGGGAGACAGGCTTTATCTAGAACTGTAGGAAGGGGGTCAAGCTGACAGGTGGATGACTTAGACTTTCTGATGAGGTCAAACATTTCTGAGAGAGTGGGAAGCTGGAAGGTGGAATATAAGTGAGTCATAAAGTGAAATTCAGAAGACAAACTAAGTGAAGAGTTAGGACCAAAGTGCTGGTGGATCTTCTAAATTTTGTAAGCAGAGAATAACATAAGGGTGTTACAGAAAGCTGTTGAGTAAAGGTGTGATTGTAGAGAGTCTAGGGGGCAGATGAAATTTTCGAGTAAAGAAAACAGTGATTTAGTATTGCCTTCATTTGAACAAAGTAAGCCAGAGAAGTAATGGGATTTGCTGCGATCAATGTAGTCCTTATAGGATATAATTTTTGTGTGTTTTTTGTGGATGTCCAGTCCAGGTATTCTGTAGAGCCTCTCAAGTTGGCCTCATGAAAGCCAAAGCTCAGGAGTGAACCAGGGGGCTAAGGTGGAGGAGGAGACAAACCTGGGGCCTCATGTACAAAGGGTGCACAAAAACATTGCGTACTCCCTTTCCCACAGAAAGGTTCAGATGTATCAAAAGTGAAATGTCCATGGAAATGTGCGGTGGCTCACAACAACTTCATGGCTGGCGTACGCATGTTTCTGCAGCTGTTGATTTGGCGACACTTAAAGGTTATGCTGGGACACTGTTTATAATGTGAAAACAATTAGTACTCAGAGTGATGTGCACATGACAGACACATGAACAATTAACACAACACGTGTACGCAATTAGATGAGTGGATATAAAAGCATGCGCAAAGTGATGCAGAAAATACTGTTAACAACAATGGCTGCCTTAGCAATATTAGAAGACTTTGCGAATGGTGCAATTCGAGGAGAGCGAGTATTCAGAGACAGAGAGGATTTACTGGCACATGATGACGACTGGCTCAACAGCCACTTCAGGTTCAGGGCAATCCCCCTGGAACTGTGCGCAGAGCTGTGGCCAGCCTTGGAGTGTAACACGGCGAGGAGCCATGCAACTGCAAGTTCGGTGCAATTCGAGGAGAGCGAGTATTCAGAGACAGAGAGGATTTACTGGAGCCATGCAACTGCCAGTACCTACACAGGTGCTGACCACACTGGGTTTCCTAGCAACAGGGGCATTCCAGTGGGAACTGGCTGACCGATCATGGCTGTTCCAGTCGACCCTGAGCCGAGCCATGCCAGCTGTGTGGGACGGAATTATCTGCATGTCAGCCAGGTATATTAAATTCCCATACTGTCCATACTTAAAAGGCCAACATTAAATCGCAATTTGCAGCGAGAGCCGGTTTTCCTAACGTAATCTGCTCTGTTGACGGCACACACATTGCTATAAAAGCACCATCACAGGATGAATTTGTTTATGTCAACAGGAAACATTTTCATTCGATCAATGTACAGATCATACGTGATGCGCAAATGCAATTAACTAACATAGTGGCGAGGTGGCCTGGTTCAATGCACGATTCATACATCCTAAGTAACAGCACTATTGGGAACCAACTACAAGCTGGCACTGTGCGCGATGGGTGGCTTCTTGGTGAGTATATTTATTTTATTGATCTATGCGCATCCCACTCATGCGCATTGAGCATGTGTGCCCCCAAATATAATCCTGTCTTCACAGCATCAGTACTAGTGACTTGCTGTTCTGGTTAAACTACAACTACAGAGCGTTCTGACATGCCCCTGATTGTGTGTGAAGTACCTGTAAACACGTGTTTGAAGTCTTAATCAGCCTCACCTTTTCCCCAGCGCAGTTCTGCATTCATTCACAGTAGTGTGTAATCCGTAAAAGTGGTGTATAAAATTAATAAATGGAACCGATGTTTAATGGTGTATGTCTTGTCTAAGTTTTATGTTTCTGGAGCAATGGGTGTGGCTCCCTGATTACTTCACTCACCTGCTCATTCAGTACACCAGTTTTTAATTCCAGCACCCCCCCCTGCAATATAAAGCCGGGTTCCTTCAGTCACTCCCTGCCAGTTCATCAGTTCACCCAGCTTGGTCAAAGATTCATCTTCTGTGAATTCCTCTCCCTGTCAGTAAACACCCTGGAATCCTGCTCCAGTCCTCCTCAGCTTTGAAAAGACCCCATCGCAACGACTATTCATGGTTTCAGTTAACTCGAGTTGTTGGTAAAAAAGCCTTTTGTGAACTACAATCTGTGTTTCTTGGAGTAAGGCATTTGGGTCCAGCCTCTTGGTAAAACCCTAACAGTATGAACTGGCCACTATGGACCCAGCAGGCTCAGAGGCAGACAGCTTTGCCATTTTACAAGCCATTTCTTTCCAGGGATCAATAATAATCAATATTTGGTAAAAAAAAAAAAAAAAAAATCAAGTTTCTCAATTAATTGCTCTAATTTCTTTCTCAATTCCTACCCCTCCTCCTCAGCCTGCAGCTACTAGGCAAACGAAACCTACTTGAAACTCACTCCTGTTTATTGCCACCCCCTTCGACAAGCAACCACCATCTCAGCCTACTACTAAAAGGCCTGAAGAGAAACCTTTGTTACTAGGCCAAGCCAAGTTAACTCCTGGGACAATGTAGATCAAGATTGGGTGAGTGCTTCTACTGCAGGGGCCTGGGGCACCTAGTAGCAAGTTGTCTAAAACGGCATAAAAAAATCTGACTTATCATTCGAGAATGAGACTTATCAATAATGATAAGACAAGCTGCCATCTCCCCATCAAAGTCAAGTTTCTTGATCCATGCTAATCTTACTTACACGATCACTCTGTGGGCCTATTGACTCAGGGGCAAAAGTGTTTTCTGTAATGGGCACAACAATTCAACATCCCACTAATTTCTCTCAAAGGACTGCTTATTGACCTTTTTTCTGGTGTATCTTTCCCCACTAGCTGCCTTTACAGTCTGTCTAAACCAGACCGAGAAGCCCTGGGGAAATACATTAAGGAATCCCTCGCTGTTGGCATCATTCATCCGTCTTTCTCTCCTCTGGGGACAGGTTTTTTTCTTTGTGGGAAAGAGAGATGGTTCTCTATGTCTATGCATTGATTTCAGAGGATTGAATAACAATGGTATCCTTTGCTTCTTTTAACCTCAGCTTTCAAACCTTTCCATAAAACTATCCTCACCAAGCTTGACCTCTGGAATTCATACAATATGAGGGAAATTGAGGAAGGAGACCAATGGAACACGGCATTCAACACTCTGCATGGACATTTTGAGTATCTTGTTCTTCCCTTTGGGTTAACCAATGCATCAGCCATTTTTTAGGCTCTGGTTAATGATGTTCATAGAGATTTTTTAGGCCAGTTTGTTTTCAATTGTTTTCAATTTGGATGATATTTAGATTTTTTTCCAAGGCTCTTAATGAACATATTTCCCATGTCAACCAGGTACTCCAAAGGCATCTGGAGAACAAGCTCTTTGTTAAAGCTGAAAAGTGTGAGTTCCATGTAATAACTGTCAGTTTCCTGGGTTATATTATTGAGGAGGGACAGATGAAGACAGATCCACAGAAGGTTTGTGCAGTGATAGAGTGGCCAGTCCTCTTAACCAATAGGCAATTACAATGTTTCCTTGATTTCTAATTGTCTAGCAATGATTCATTCGTAAGAATAGTGAAGTTGTTTCCCCCTCACCAACATAACACCCACAGTCACTCCTTTTTCCTTGACTCTAGAGGCTGAGGAGGCCTTCAACAGTTCAAAGGAGCTATTCTCCATTGCACCTGTGCTCATCCAGCCAGATACTTCTTGACAATCCTTACCTCAGACAGAGCCATGCTCTCTCAGCACTCAGAGTGAGACCAGAAATGACACCCCTGTGCCTTCTTTTCCAGATGCTTGTCTCCTGCTGAGAGAAACTATGGTCTGGGCAATGTAGAGCTTCTTGCAGTTAAGCTGTCCTTGGAGAAATAGCGGCATTGGCTTGAACGAGTAGAACAACCATTTATCATTTGGACAGACAATAAAAATCTGGAATATATCCATTATGTGTAAAGATTCAACTCAAGGCAAGCTTGGTGGGTTTTGTTTTTTTGGAAGATTTACTTTCAACTCGACTTACAGACCTGGTTTTAGGAATATTAGGCTAGATGCCCTCTCTGGTCAGCACACAGCCACAGTGAAAGTCACAGAGGCTAACACCATTCTTCCCCCTCTTGTGCAATAGCATTTTTTTCCTTGGAGATAAAATAACTGAACCATGAAGCACAGCAGACTGAACCAGATCCTGGCACTGGACCTCCTAACCGGTAATTTGTTCCTGCTGCAGCCCATTCTCAAGCACTTCAGTGGTGTCATTCTTCTTGCCTTGCCTGAAACCCAGATATAAATTGAACTCTCTCCCTAGTTAAAAGATATTTCTGGTGACGATGTCATGCCGAAAAGTGTCCAGTTCATTATGCAAGAGATCCAAATACATTTTCAGGTGTAAATTTGAAGTACTTGGAAAAAGATCTTGGAAAAAGATCCAAGTACATTTTCAGGCCTTTAGGAAAAGAAATCAATCACACATAAGAAATCGTTTCAAGAAAAAAACTTTGGACACCCATTCCACTCTGATTGGATCATCCTCTAGCTATTGACTCTGATTGGTCCCTCTTGACCTCATATCTCAACATGTCTCAACAAATCTCGACATGTCTCAACATCTGCCAATCTGACCTTGAATGCTCGGTGTCTCACTTCCCTTCAAACTGCCCTTTTGTTTCTTTTCAAGGTCCAGCATTTTGTTCCAATGTTCTGTGGACAGTGTGAGGACAGTCAATCAATACTCATACAGAGTGGAATGGGCCCTACATAAAATAATAAAATGATCTTACACACACTTCAGTGAATAAACTTCTCATACAATAGTTCCATAAATCATCTAGTAATTAAATAGTACAGTAAATCAAACAATTGCTCTGCTATAGGTATAATTAACAATTTAAATATGTGTTTCATTAAAGATGACTTCATTGGACAGTTCTCCATTTTAGGATTACAAATGTCTTTAAATATAGGAAATACAATCACTTATGCCCTGTGATGGCCTGGCGAGCTCTCCGGGGTGTACTCTGCCCTTGCACAGAGTAGGCTGAGATGGGCGCCAACCTCCCCGCGACCCTAATTAGGATTAAGCGGTTAATAAAATTACATGACATGACAATCACTCATTCCAAATATATTACAATTTCTGAATTCATATTCATGTTGATGCTGTTAATGATCAATATTTTATTCCAGTATGTGATAAGGAAGTCCAGAAACTTGCATAGGATTTATGGAGGGCCAAATATATGACATTATGACATTTCAGACCGGCAGGCCATAGGCCTTCCACAGTTCATGGGCTCAAAACCACCTAGTGGCGCCTGATTTCCCAATTTCATTTACATTGTCTCTGCTTGCTTGCCAGATGAAAAGTCCTCACACTAATGACCTGCAGGTTTGCCTACCCCTCTCCATGTGCCAAGCTGTCCCTGGTCCCACATCAGCTTGGACTTTGTCACTGGTCTCCCAGTCTCCCAAGGTAACTGGGTTATTTTGACAGTGGTTGATAGATTTTCCAGATTTGCTCACTTTATTGCCCTTCTCAAAATTACATCTGCCAGGCAAACCTGCTCATGAACCATGTTTTCCAAAAGCATGGCATACCTATGGACACAATCAGGGTTATTGATTAGGGACCTCAATCTGCCTCACGGGAATATAAATCACTCTGTCACTGTCACTCTTACAGCTGGCTTTCATCCACAGAACAATGGTCAAGCTGAGCATGCTAACCAGGAGCAGCCTTGCATTGTGTGGCCACTTCTAGTCCTGCTACTTGGAGTTCTCACCTTTCCTGGATTTCATATGCTCACAACACTCACAACAGCTCTGTCTCTTTTTGAGGCCTCCCTTAGCTATCAACCTCCTTTCTTCCCTCCTCAGGAAGTAAAGGAGTTTCTTCTCTCCAGGCCCACCTCTGTCATTGCAGAAAGCTTTAGAGGTACACCAAGGCCCACCTCCATCATTGCAGAAAACTTTGGAGGGACACCAAGGCAGCACTCCTGTGTTCTTTGGAGGATAATTGCAGGCGTGCTGACCATCAGTGGGTCCCAGCACCTCAATACCAACCAGGTCAGAGTGTTTAGTTGTCATCAAGAATTATTCCATTAAAGACTGACTCTAAAAAACTGGTTCCCCATTATATTGGACTCTACAGTATTGAACAGATCATTCATACTTCTACCGTTCATCTTAAGCTTCCCAATTCCCTCAGGATTCACTCAGCTTTCCACGTCTTACAGCTCATGCCTGTTTCCTCCAGTTCTCTGTGCTTTCTGGCTGAGCCTCTTCCTCCTGCCTGACTCGTGGATGATCACCCTGCCTTTATGGTCTACTGCCTCCTGGACATTCATGCGGTGGCATCTACTGCCTCCTGGACATTCATGCGGTGGCAAAGAATCCCAGTACCTTGACTGGGAGGGTTTTGGACCAGAAGAACATTACCAGGTGCCTGGTTCCTGAATCCTGGACCGTAACCTTATTAGAGTTTCATCTGGCTTACTCTGACAGGCCTGGTGGATCACCAGGAGGCTCCAATAAAGTGA
Organism: Neosilurus hyrtlii; assembly: GCA_028564935.1. Lineage (NCBI taxonomy): Eukaryota > Metazoa > Chordata > Actinopteri > Siluriformes > Plotosidae > Neosilurus > Neosilurus hyrtlii. Next base: position 11,309 of record JAOUQZ010064285.1, read on the forward strand.
GAGGTGTTAGGATCCAGCCCTTTTCTCCCCACTCTTTCTTTCTGGTGTGTCCTGTGTTTTCCCATTTCCAGTGTATGTATGTCTTGTCTGAGTTTCTGTGTGTGTTTGGAGGGATGGGTGTGGCTCCCTGATTACTCTACTCACCTGCTCATTCAGCAAACCTGTTTACATTTCCAGCACCACCACCTTAAGTGTAAAACCTGGTTCCTTCAGTCACTCCCTGCTCGTTCTTCAGTTTACTTAGCTTGGTTCAAGATTAATTTTTGATAAACTCCTCTGCTTGTCACTGAACTTCCTGAAACCCTACTGTCATCTAATCCTCCTTAGACCTTGGAAAGCTTGTTCTTGAAAAGACCCCATCTCAAGGACTTTATTCGTGGTTTCCTTGAACTCAGGTTGTTAATAAAGAAGCATTTGTTACAAACTACAGTTTGTGTTTCTGCATTGTGGAAAATCTCAGTGGATGTGGTTGGAAGCCAAATGTGATACCTGTGCTGGCCAGGAGGATAGTGAGCGAGGTGAAAAAGAATCCAAGGATCACCACCAAAGCCATCCTGGTGAATCTGGGCTTTGCTAGTGGTAACGCCTCAAGGCAGACAGTCCAACGGATACTGCATACTGCTGGGTTCCACGAATGCAGACCAAGGAGGATGCCACTTCTCCAGATAAGGCACACAAAAGCCCACTTGGTCTTTGCAAATGCTCATCTGGACAAAGAAGTCTTCTAGTTATCTGTTTTATGCTTAGATGGAATCTAATTACAGTAAATTGTACCATGAAAAAAGAACAATTCATCAAGATTCTTAAAAACATCAGGCAGTCTGCAAAGGAACTTGGCCTTGATAAGAAAATATATAAAATAAAATAAAATATACATATGGAAAAAAATGATATTGTAAAATATATAAAAAGATATATATATATATATATATATAAATTACAAATGTAATGACATAAAAACAGGAAATATATATATAAAACCTAAAATTGGAATAGAGTATTATGTGTTAACCTTAAGACAAGCACACAAACAAATGAAACACAGAGATAAATGTCAGTAGTCTAGATGAAGAAAATCTCTTTGTGGTGTGTGTGTGTGTGTGTGTGTGTTTGTATGTGTGTGCCTTTAATGGAAAACTTTGCTTGGGATATACCAAAAGTTTGTTTAACTGTAAGAGAAGTTTGTAGAAGTAAATTATCCCTGTTTTATAAAATTATGGTAACTCAATTCGCAGCTAAAAGGCTTTTTCAGTAACAGGAGTACCAGGCATTTCTGATTCAATCTGTTCACAAAAAAGGCAACATTACTAAAGAGGTCATCTAGCACCAACTTTAGGTTATTCTTAAGCTGATAGTTGTGGTTTGTGTAAAATGTGTCAAAAAGAATCTTAGTTTAAGTGTATTTATGATCTTTATTAAGATCTCAGTTAGTAGCTTTGTGTGAGATAGAAATAGCATAATTGTTCGTGTTTTTGAGCCTACACTATCATCATTCATCATCAGAGAAATTACTCTTAAGGAATCTTAACAGAGTCATTCAAAAATCAGGACCAGTTGATTGATCATATCTAGTTAGTTTATTTTAAGTTCCACAAAAGCATTCACATATTTAGGGTAAGCTAAAATAGGTCTAGGAGGAAAACCCAGGTATCCCTCTCCCCAGTATCACTCTCCTGCTCCTACTGTGGGATTCCACAGCTGTTCCAGGCCAGACAGGATATATTAATCTCTTCTGAAATTTCTGGGTCTACCCCAGGGCCTCCTCCCAGTTGGACATGCCCAAAACATCTCTAAAAGGAGGCAACCAGGAAGCATTCTATTCAGATGCCTGAACCACTTCAACAGATTAATTTTACATGCAGAAAAGCAGAGGCTCTACCCTGAGTTCCTTCTTGATGCTTGAGATTCTCACTTTATCTCTCAGGCCGAGCCCAGACAACCTTATAAGGAAACTCATTTCAGCCACTTGTACCTGCAATCTCATTCTTTCGGTCACTTCTTAAATCTCATGACCATAGGTGAGGGTTGAAACTTAAATGGACTGGTAAACCAAAAGCTTTCTTTTTGGCACAGTTCCCTCTTCACCATAATGGTCCAGTGCAGCACCCTCATTACTGCTGATGCACTACTGATTTGCCTGTCCATCTTCCACACCATTCTACCATTACTCATGAAGAAGATCCCAAGATACTTGAACTCCTCCACTTGATGCAAAAGCTTATCCCCAACTCGAAGGAAGCTATCCACCTTTCTCCAATTGAGAACCAGAGTTGGAGGAGCTGACTCTTATTCTGCCCACTTGGGATGGGTGTGTTATCTCTTTCTGAACCAACAGTTTTGCAAAAAAAATTTAAGGTCATTAAAAAATACTTCTCCATTTCCTCCCCAAACTATTCCCCTGCCTGATTTTTTTGGTTCTGCGAGCACCAAAGCTGCAGCCCTTTTGGTTGCTTGATATCTGTCAGCTGCCTCAGGAAATCTCTGGGACAACCAAGCCTGAAAGGCCTCCTTCTTCAGCTTAATGGCTTCCATCATCACTGGTGTCCACCTTTGGGTTCTTAGCTGGCTGCTGAAAATGCCACAGATGATCTTCTGTCCACAGCTTCTGGAAGCTGCATCCACACTGGAGGCCCTGAATATGGACCATTAAGCTTCCATGTCTCCAACCTCCCCTGCAACATGAGAAAAGCTCTTTGAAAGGTGTGAGTCGAAGATCTTATGGATGAGGCTCTGCACTAGACATTCCCGGTTAACCTACATGTTTGGGTTTACCAGGTCTCTCCAGCACTTTTCCTTGCCACCGGATCCAACTTACCACCAGGTGACGATCATTTGACAGCTCTGCTGCTCTCTTTAATCTCCAAGTGTACAAGACATATGGCTGAAGGCCTGATGACATGTCTACAATGTCAATCATCAGCCTTTGGCCTAAGGTGGTGTGGTAATGGACAGTCCATGCCTAGGACAGAAATCCAATAAAAAAAACACCACTTGGGATCAGATTGGGGAGGGCGTTACTCCCAGTAACTCCCCGTTAGGTCACTCCATCATTGCCCACATGTGCAAGAGAACAATTCAGTCCTGGAAAAGTCGAAATTTTACAAAGTGGCTCCATCCTGAAACACTGATGTACCAACTTCAAATTGTTTTTCATTAGTGAAGACTTCTGGCCACCAGAAGTGTGTGTGTGTGTGTGTGTGTGTGTGTGTGTGTGTGTGTGTGTGTGTGTGTGTGTGTGTGTGTGTTTCAGTCTATAATTAAAATAAAATAAAATATTAATTAAAATAATTCAGGGTGCCTATTTTGAGTAATGGCTATAAAACAATATTTTGTGACATATCTTCAATTTGTATATTTGCTATGATGAATAAAAGCTTGGTGAACATTTATGAGTGGTGATGCCATAACCCTTAAAAGTGGGGTAATGTTTTTCTGTAATCCAATGATAATGATTGCTCATAGAAGGCTAAAGCATTAAAGACATTATTATGGCTCTAAACAAACATGCCAAGAGAAGGCCAGCCACCAAAATTCACATACCCGGCATAGATGACATTAATCAGAGAGCTAACAAAGAGACAAAAGGTAAGAATTAGCTGGAAAGCTCCATAATGGAGATTGGAGACTGGTTGTCCAGTGCACACGCCACAGACCTGGGCTTTATGGAAAAGTGACCAGAAAAAAAAACATTGCTTACAGAAAGAAATACACACCCTGTTTAGAGTTTGCCGAAAGGCATGTGGGAGTCTCTCCCCAAATATATGGAAGAAGATTCTCTGGTCAGATGGGACTTAAATTTAACTTTTTGGTCATCAAGAGAAATGACATGTCTGGTGCAAACCTAGCATCACTGAGATTAACTCTTTGAGAGTATATTTGAGATCAATGGGCTCAAATATACTCTGAAAAGAGTCAATTTAAGTTAATTAAGTCAATTTTACTGTGCACCATCCCCCAAGTGAAGCAATGTGGAGGAAATGTGCCAAATGCAGGTAAATTCTCTTATAAGGAAGATAAATTTTTGATGGAGCTTTTGCTTTAAGGAAATGGGCAAAAAAAATTCTAGTGGCTAGATGTGCCAAGCTCAAGATACATTACCTAAGATAGTTGCAGTTATAATTACTTCAAAGGGTGGCTCTTCAAAATACTTACTTTTTGTTGTTGTTGTTGTTTTTTTTTTTTTTGTTTTTTTTTGGGTGGTCAGGGTAGATATTCGGGAGCATTTTTTTTGGAGGTTTTTTGTACTTTTTCTTGTTTGTTCCACTAACAACAAAGTTGTTTACATTTTGTGAAAATAGACTAATACAAATCCCTCAAATATACATTTTAATTCTAGGTTGTGAAGCATCAAAATAGGAAAAATGCCAAGGGGCTTAAAACTTTTGTAAGCCAGTGTACATATGCAGCTTATGATCAATAAAATCTTGCAAACATTGTTCCACTGAAGTACTGTTAACTCTTTTTACTAGGCCATTCTCTACCTTATTCTCTAGAGGTTTAAAGAGACCCATCTTCTTATGTAGCCCATATGAACCCTTCTTTCAAAATGTGACTTATTAGCCACTTTAGGAAAAGTAAGGCTGAATGTTTTATTAATCTTATTCTTTGTGCTGATCTCAGGACCCTATGACTTTGGAGGAGTTCTAACCAACACTAATCGTGATGTAGTAAATGGTGAGGCAGCGCAGAAGAGAAACCATGCACAGAAAGAGATGCACTGGTAAACAATCGTAGATAATCACTAGATATTAAACATGACAGATTTAGCTATCTTTGTGCTGAGAAACTGTGGCTTTTTAACATTTATTTCATGCAGTAATAATGGTATGCATTTTCTATGCACAACCACCAGCCTTCATCCTGGAGATCTGTACCCTTTTACCAGGAAGCCCTTGTTTATAATTGTGGACTCATCCAACAGCACAGCCTACAAGGTAAATTTAATTGATGAACACACACATAAACACAACCACATGTACTGAATTTATTTAAATGCATGACCTACAGTATCATCTTTTGACCACTTTTAGTGAGCATATGAAGATATATAATACTCATGAAGGTATATCTAAATAAATATAATTATTACAAAATAGAGAGCTTAGAAATAGAAAGTATTGTCATTCGTGTATCATTCGTTCATTCATTTGTCAATATGAATTTAAAACTAGAAACACAGAAAACAACTTTTTTAATATTAATTTTCAAAATGAAAAACAGAAGTCTTGTTATCCAAAAATTTGTGCTCAAATTAAAAATGGAAAAAACATATAACAAGTGTTTATATCTCAATGTTGTCCTTTTTTTGTTTGTTTGTTTGTTTGTTTGTTTTGGGGGTTTTTTGTTTGTTTGTTTTTTGGGTTTTTTTTACCAGTGGGAAGCATTGGGAAGGACACCAGGAAGTAGCCGAAGAAAGTGGAATATAGAGTCAGGTAAAATGGAGGATTTTGTGGTGTTTCTGTGCAACAAATGTGTAACTTTAAAACAGGAAAATCTTGGATATTTTCTAGGCATGTATATTTATTATCAAAATGTGTTGATAATTAGGTGATATATTAGACATGTGATTAAAGCCATGTTGAAGTTGTGACATCTGACGCTAGTGAAAACTTTGAGTTTCTTTGATGGGGGGAGAGTTTACTGTTTCAGAAAGGAACATTAGTTAAGCTCGTAAAAGAAGGGTATGTGACAAATAAAATTACAATTTGGATTTGATTGCTATATTAGAAAGCAATGTAACCTAAACTTAGTTACTATGGTAATGCAGTGTGTGAACCCAGCCTGGTTGGAAGCAGATTTTCTAAAGCAGTTGTCTTGGACATTCTTTCATTCATCCAGTCCATATTAAAGTTCATGTCAGAATGTGATTACAGAAATTTACTTCTTTACTTCTGAAATAATTAGGATAAATTATTTAGTATTTTAAGGGCAGAGTCATGCATCTGTGAACATTATGGATTTATTATTGAGAATAAAATTTACAGGCTTTGTTGTTCTTTTCAAGACAGTGACTGTGTGATCTCAGCTGACAGCGCATCACCTAGATGAAACATTTCCCTTACATTAGTGTAATAATCACTGTTTAAATCAAGCACCATCTGGATAAAGATGTACATTTGGCAGATGCTCTTATTCAGAACAATTATCATTTTTATGCAACTGAGCAATTGAGGGTTAAGGGTCTTGCTCAAGGGCCCAACAGTCATGATACTAGGGATTGAGCCACTAACCTTTGGATCAGTAACCCATCACCTTAACCACTAAGCCACCAGCCATCATAGTCAACACATCATGTCAGAGATTATGAGAATATTTCTGAGTGATGATGATTGTTGTGCAGCTAAAACCACTTTAACAGTCAAACTTTGGACTTAATGGGGTTTAAAAATGACTTTTATATAGATTATATATATATATATAAGGTATGTACTCTTATGTCCTTTTAACAGCATGTTTAAATACATGTTTATTGCTTAAATCTACATGTTTAAATGCAAAAAACATTGAGCAGATAAGTAAATAATTAATTCATTTTCTAAGCCGCTTAATCCTAATTAGGGTCGCGGAGAGGCTGGATCCCATCTCAGCTGACTCGGCAAGGGTGGGGTACACCCTGGACAGCTTGCCAGGCCATCCCAGGCTAACAATCACACAACCATTCACACTCACACACACACAGTCATACCTAGGGGTGATGTGGAACAGCCAATTACTACTACTACTGTACTGGTGTTTTGGACTGTGGGAGGAGTACCCGGAGGAAACCCACACAAGCACGGGGAGAATGCCTGAGCTGGGAATCGAACCCCAGCCTTCTTGCTGTGAGGCAGAAGTGCTAACCACTAAACCACCGTGCCGCCTATGAGCAGATAATTAAATGTAAAAATTATCAACACTCCAGAAACTATTTGGTAGAAAGCTAATGAAACCATTGCATCTTATTTAATGTCATTGCAGGATCAACATACTGGAAGCAGAATTTCAAAAAAAATGTGTTTGCAGTAGGGCGGCACAGAAGAGTGGTTAGCACATCTGCCTCACAGCAAAAAGGTTTTGGGTTCAAGTCCCAGGCTTGTACCTTTTTGTGTGGAGTTTGCATGTTCTCCCTGTGCTTGCATGGGTTTTCTCTCTGTACTTCCACAGGCCAAAGACATGTAATTTAGATAAATGATCTGTTCCAAATTGCCCCAAGGTGTAAATATGAGTGGTTGTGTGTGTTGGCTCTGTAATGGTCTGGTGAGCTCATCAGGGTGTACACCGCCTTTGCTTAAATTAAAGTTAAACAAATAAGTAAGTGAGAGTGTTTGCAGTACCAGAAGAACAGTTGGGACTCCTAGAAAGCAACAAAAACAAGGGAACTGAAGTAACTGAACAGCTGATTTTTAAAATTTTTTATTTTTTAATTTTTTTTTTGCCACACAATTTATTTCATTTATTAGTTTGATTGGTTAAATAACTATTTACAGGTTGTTATTTTTATGCTTTTTAAATTTATACTCTCCCATCAGAAAATGTCTATTTTAAAAGTGAATTTATGATGCAGTAAATGTTGTCGACACGGTGCAGCCTCTTATGGTGCTTGCTCGTGATTAGGGTCTGTGGCCTATTGTATGTTTCAGAATATACATTTTCCACTTCTTCAGTGTCTGTTATTTTCTGTTGCTGAACTTGTTTGCAACATGGCCTGCACTGCACTCCCTCTTTCTGTGTCTTTTCCTAATTGCATTTTATTTAATGTAGAGGTTACACAACTTCAGAAGTCATTGGAATGTGTTTAAAAAAATATGTTTATTAAAATCTGGGTTCTAGAGCATTTTTCTTTACTTTGGTTCATTGTCTCCAACCTGCAGGTGCTCTTTTCATTATAATAGGTGAAGAGTTCATTGAGAATTGCTACTAACTCTACCTAACTCTACATAAACTACATAAACTTTTTATGTAAAATTATGTAAAATGCATCTTTCAGCTAAGGAAAAGATGTCAAACTTCGAGAGGCTGTGGGTTGCATTAAAAAAGTCCTTCAGGTAGCCCACTTAAAGTGTCAAAGATGATCAAGGACGTGAGCTGATTTGCACTTTCCAGATTGACAACAACATTGTCAATGTGACCAGTTTCAGAGCTATCTTTGACTGTCTAGTCTGCAAAAGTTGCTGTTTTAAATTAACTATTACAATTATTCAATGAGGGGGCAGCACGGTGGCGTAGTGGTTAGCACGTCCGCCTCACAGTAAGAAGGTCCTGGGTTCGATTCCCAGCTCGGGCGTTTCTGTGTGGAGTTTGCATGTTCTCCCTGTGC
>JAOUQZ010064406.1:0-12234 GCA_028564935.1 Neosilurus hyrtlii
CACTAAAACTAACACAAGTATTCAAAGAAATAATATAGTTGCTGCAAATAATTTGACATTGTTGAGTGTCTGTGCCTGTAATGTAGTGGCTGGTTTAGTAATGAAATACTCTGCACAGGAGAGGTTGTGGTGACAATACCTACAACAGCGAAGGATAAATATTTGAAAAGAAAAAAATTCTAACATAGATGACCAGCCCAGTATGAATGGTGATAGAAATAAAGCAAAAAGAGTAAGCTAAAGGAATACAGCAAAATTTATCTTTATCACTGACTAAGTTATGCTCGGTGTGTGGGCAAAAGCCATCCAACAGTGCCAGGGTCTCAAGCAAGCTTAAACATCATCTCCAAACAAAACATTCATCACTTCAAAACAATAATACAAACTATACTGTTCACTTGCAACAATAAACTGAAAAACAAGTCACTTTTATGAGAAAAACCCCACAGGTGTCAGAGAGAGCTCATATGGCTAGCTGCTTAGTAGCTGAACTCGTAGCCAAATCAAAAAGCTACACACTGTGGCGCAGACATGAATACCTGACAGATATCTTTATACCCATTTTCCACAGACTGTATGTGAGCTGAGCTTTTCAAGCATATATACTGCTATAAAAACTAAAAACTGACAAAGAGTAAGAGCAGGCTAGGAAGTTGTGTGAGCTTTGCGTGTGTCTCTCTTCAGTTCCTGAATTCATGATATTAGATTGGGTTCATCTACACAGGCCCAGCTAGCATGCTCACCTCACAGCGAGAGGGACTGAGTTCGATTACCAGGCTCAGAACATTTCTGTGTGGACTTTGCATGTTCTTCATGTGCTTGCGTGGGTCCAAAAACATGCACACTAAGCTGATTGGAGGTTCCATATTGTCCCTAGGTGTGAGAGTGACTGTGAAAAGGCCCCACCAGCCCCACCTTCAGCACGGACGCTTTCGTAAAGTGTGACTTCTGGGTAGAGGTGTTCGAATAGAACATGGACGTTGTTATATTTTGCCGCTTTTATTGATGGACAGATTACTGAGGTTTTACTAAAACCTTAAACCTAAAATATTTTTATTTGTGTAAACATTTTTTAAATATAGATCTGTAAACAGTATAATCTTGGTATAGCCTCAGAAGGTTCACCATCAGCATCAGCTTCAGCCATTTAACTTGTCAATCACATGACCTGAAGTATTACAGTGATTGGTCTATCAGGACTTTGGAGCTTTTAGCATTAAATCATTAAATATTGAAGAATGTAAAATATTGAAAAGAGCAGTTTAAGCATCTTACCACTGACAATATTGATGACTCAGTCAAACCAGTACTTTATGTTTTAATTCCCAACTTCAGATATGAGTGAAGTACTTTTAGAATTCAGCTTTTCAACTGCACAAATCTGATAAAACTAATGAGTGGAGACTAATGAAGGGAACCTAATTATTACACTATTGCAATAAAACAGAAAGAAACATTAAAGTGCACAGTTGTAATCTAATGTCTTGCCTTTCTTGATGCAAAGTCATTGTTTACAACAATGAATAAAATCTGTTCATTAATTACATGAATAATGATGATGAGGGCACTAAAGTATTCTTGTGATATAGTGGACCAAAGTTAGAATTCGATGAGCATTAGCTTTTTTTTTGCTTCCACTGTGATCAATGGAATAGTAAGAGAAATTATCAGAGCAGTCCAAAAATTTGGACTTGGATTTGGATGAGAACTCTCTTTTATCTATAAATATCAGAAGCTTAAGCAGGAAGCAAATGACCGATACAACCTCTTTACGTAATTTTAGGCATTTGGTCCCAAAAACCTCATTCATTCATTCATTCATTTTCTGAGCCGCTTAATCCTAATTAGTGATGTGGGGGAGGCTGGCGCCCATCTGATCAGACTCTGGCCGAGGGCAGGGTACACCCTGGACAGCTTGCCAGTCGATCGCAGGGCACCCACACTGAAAAAAATAATCCCTTCACTTTACTGAAATTAAACGTGTACATCGGTCCCACATGAACAAAATGTGGCCAACTGACATTTTTTTCAGTCACGTCACTTGGCCACATTTTGATTCAGTGGGACCGATGTACACATTTAAATTAAGTAAAGTGAAGGGATTATTTTTTCAGTGCAAAAACCTCAATATAATATTATAAAAGATATTAAACAACATCATTACAAAGATGCTTTTAATAATCCTTAATCTCCTCAGACTCAAAACCAAGTCATAAGTCCCTTATGAAGTCACCTCAATGAGAATTCACCAAAAATGTGTTCGTTTTGTGGCAGACTTTATTATGTAATTATATACATTGCTAATTGTTGGTTAGAAAAAAAATAGAATAGATTACTTTCACCCTATGTGTAAGAATGTGAGGAACATAGCTACTCAGCCTACTTAGCCTAATACACAGTTTCATGTCTTTATATTTTGTTAAATTTTCCTTCTTTCTTTTTTTTTTTCATAAAATAGGCACCTGATGGCTTTGACCTTTTGAAGCACTTGGATATTAATGCCTTTGTTCTTGTACAGTTTGTGCACATTGTGCTGACGTAATTTTTTGCAGCACTTTGCAAAGTTCACATAAATTATCAGATTAAACCAACTGGGCCAAAGTATCATTAAGATTTTTGCAAGATGACAACCCATATCTGAATCAGTCCCTGCTGGTAAGTGAGGATGGTGATCAGCTTTTATACAGTGAGGTATGGTAAAAACGCTGTGCATTTATTGTTATATTTACAAGTTCTTACTCACTCACTTATTTACCAAACCACTAAATCCTACTGTTAGGTTTGTTGAGAGGCTGGAACCTACTGTATCTTAGCATATACTAGGCAAAGGCTGGATACAACCATTCACACTCACATCCACAACTAAGTGAAATTTGGAACAGAAAATATGCTAAACATGCATGTCTTTGGACAGTGGGGGAACTGAAGTATATGGAGGAAACCCACAAAGCACAGGGAGAACATGCAAACTCCACATAGAAACACCCTTGCCAAGCTTGGGATTCAAACCCAGGACCTTCTTGGTGTGAGGCAGACGTTCTAACCAATACGCCACTGTGCCACCCTGTTTACATGCTGATCAATGCTATTTTAGACCTTTATTTCCACATCCATGGGCAAAGATGTTTATTTCAGAGATAAGTAGTATTTAAAGATAACCCAAACTTATTAAAAGCTTGCATGAAACATCAAAAACTATTATTATAAGCTTCTTCGTGAAGAAAAAAGAGATGAAGTACACACAACCTATTTTTATGATTTACGAAGAGAGAAACTGCAGTCTTATCAAACTGGCTATTTGGTTATTGTCTGGTGCTTGTATTCAGAATGTTTATGATAAATTACTACTGAAACTGATACACTAATTTACACAAATGATTTACATCAGTTAAAGGCTTTTTTTAAGATTTAGGGAGCAGTCACACTTTGCCAGAAAGTGTAAGAAGACGTCTGATAAATTTAACCAAAAATTATTTTTGATGGAATAATATACTATGCAAGAGCAGAATGTTTAAGATAATTAATATTATATTAAAACTATTTGCCTTTTATTCTTAGTTATTTTATCCTAAAATTAGTTAATACTTTTTAACTTTGTAATTCAGTCCTGGGTGTTGAGGAGCCTGATGGCTGTTAGACAGACTTGTTGTGAGGGCCCAAATGCTCTGGTACGTCTTCCCAGATGGCAGGAGGGTAAAGTGTGTGTGTGAGGGGTGTGTGGGGTCATGCACAATGCTGTTAGCTTTGCGGATGCAGCGTGCAGTGTAAATGTCCTAGAAAGAGGGTAGAGAGACTCCGATGATCTTTTCAGCTGTCTCCACTTTCCACTGAAGGGTCTTGCGATCAAAGACTCCCAAACCAGTTCCCAAACCAGGCAGTGATGCAGCTGCGCAAGATGCTCTTGATGGTCCCTCTGTAGAACACAGTCAGGATAAGGGAAGGGAGATGGGCTTTCCTCAGCCTCCTCAGGAAGTAGAGGCGCTGGTGTTGAGTGACCAGGAGAGGTTCTCTGCCAGATGAACACCAAGGAATTTTGTGCTCGTAACGATCTCCACAGAGGATCCATCGATGAACAGCAGAGAATGGTCACTCTGTGCTCTCCTAAAGTCAACAACCATCTCTTTAGTCTTGTCGACGTTCAGAGACAGGTTGTTGGCTCTACACCAGGCTATTAGCCGCTGTACCTCCTCTCTGTAAGCTAACTCGTCGTTTTACTGATGAGACCCACCATGGTCATGTCATCTGTGAACTTAATGATGTGATTGGAGCTGTGCATTGCGGCACAGTTGTGAGTCAGCAAAGTGAACAGCAGTGGACTGAGCACACAGCCATGTGGAGCTCCAGTGTTCAGTGTGGTGGTGCTGGAGATGCTGTTCCCGATCACCTGTGATATGTTTTGTGAGATATTCTGATATCTATAGGTAATAGCTTATCAAAAGTGGTTGAAGGAAGGACAACCAGTGAATTGGTAAGAGTGTCAAAGGTGACCAGTACCAGTATGTCTGGTCTGATCCCGCAGAATACATTGCACCTTGCTGTGTATGGGGCTGCCTGGCAGAGGACCATTGGTATTAATGCCATGGTTGATAGGTGAGTATATGTTAGTAAAAGCTACTACAACATTACTGCATGGCTTGATGTCTTATGTATCTGAGCAAATTATTTTAATAATTGTTCATTTATCACCAAGCAATAGTGGTAGTTAAATCAGTTCAATTATCACTTCAAATGTAGTCCATGTGGGGTACGTGAGGCCTCACATAAACTCTTTTTATCACTGTTGGTTCCATTAAACTTGGCAGAGTGCACAAGTCAATGATTATGCAATGTATTTCACAGGGACTGAATAACCATTATTTACACGAAGTGAGAATCACTTCCACCCTTCCTTTCCACACTTTCTGTCACTCTCTTTCTTTCTCTCAGCATTTGTGTTCATTTTGGAGATATGGGCTTTCTGCAGATGAAATCAACCTAGGTTAGAGAAAACAGGAAATCTAGATTCCAACACTCTATAAGGGTAAACTGGAATATAAGTAATATTAACTGAAATATCCACTCAAAAAAAAAGCTCAAGTGGTGCTTATTCCCTCATGTAAACACAAAGAAATGGCACAAACTCTATAGATTAATGCAAGTTGTTGATATGAGGGTAAAGGACCGTGTAAATCATGTTGGACACTTTGCTTGATGGAAAGAATATTACAAAGGGCTACCTGTAAACGATAAGGAAATTGAGTTCGGACAATTACCAGTGTAGTACTTAATAAATGTGTTTGTGATTCTTATAAGAGAACATTGACACTACAAATTACTTTCACATTCAACTCCAGCAAATCCTCTTTATTTAGATTTTCCCAATCAGTTCCCAAATAGTATGATATTTGATATTACTGTTCGGTAGTTGTATTACTGTTTGTATGCACAGCTGTGTCTGACATGAGAAGATATATTCTTGTCAAGCCCTCAACAAGGATCAGAAGAAATTATAATTTTTGTTGGGTTAAGAACAATAAAAAAAAAAAATCCTCTGTCAGGATTTTATGCTCAATGTTCTTCCACATAGTTGAAAAGGAATAAGTGCCCAAGGCAAATTGCATCTGTCTTCCCATGGGAGAAGACACAAGTCCAGAGAAAGCTGCTCTCTGATCAGCATGAAAGAGACAATTTAGAGCCAGAGGCCTTGAGTAACACCAACAAACCTTTAAAAAAAACAACTAAATAAATGAGCATACAGAGGGCAAAATCTGAATTTCTAAACATCCCACTTTGGCTATGTAGCTATGTATGCCTTTAAAACAGCTAAAAATGGACTGAGGTTTGACAGTACCGATTAGAAATAGGAACAGACGCAAATAAAATGGTTTCTAGAAGTCTTCTTTCATCATCGGAATCTGACACCAGTGTTTAATGAGTTCAATTTGTTTCAGGGGTGACAAGGATTTGCATTGGACCAGATACGGGAATTGATTTGCATAGAATTGTCATCCCATGGTGACACCCTTTGGTTTTGCACACAACCTCTTCCTATTTCTTGTCTTCCTCTAAAGCTCTCTCAGTCACTAGAGTTGGTGTAGTCATCAACCCAGCCCTAAGCTGATTTGTCCCTTTAATAACTAAATCAATACCTAGCTTGTGAAAATGCCAGGATTCTCTCCACATGGCAATTCTATTGCACCATATCTCCTCAAAGTAGTTTAGAACTTGCAGACACAAAATTACCTTCTACTGTCCCATTTCCTAAAAACAATAATACGATAAATACAGAAATGGCTTTGGCATATGAACACCTACATATACTGTATACTACTTTTTGACCAAAAATGAGGTCATGACAAGGTCCTGATTCATGTTTAGAGCAATAGCAAGGTGAATGCATTAAAGCCAATGTCTGGAATTTCATGTACTGACCAAACTTAGGACAAACAGTGGTTTGTAAAAGTATTTAGCATTTTGGCATTTTTCCGTGTTTTTTTATTTTCTTTCTTATTTTGCCTTATGACCTGGAATCAAAATGGATATTTTGGGGGTATTCATCAATTAAGACTACATGCCAACAATCTTGAGGACGCAAAATATGTTATTACGAAGCAAACAAGAAAGAGTACAGGGGAAAAAAAGGAAAACTAGAGTGTGCATGACTATTCGGCCCTCAAAGTTTGTAGCCAACTTTTGCTGCAATTACAGCTACAAACCTCTTTCATTATGTGTCTGTGAGCTTGACAGATTTAGCCACTAGGCCTTAAATAATTTCCCTTCCACAAAAATCTGCCTGTATTAAGCACTATCTATCATATCCTTAATTTTTATCAGTTTCCCAGTCCCTACTGATGAAAAACATCCCCACAGCTGGATACTGCCACCACCATGCTTCACTGCTGGAATGATGAAAGGTGTTGCCAGATATAGTGTTTTCCTTGAGGGCAACAAAGTTCAATTTCAGTGTCAGACCAGAGGACCTTCTTCCATATATTTGGTGAGTCTCCCACATGCCTTCTAGTAAACTCTAAAAATGTATAGGGGAATTTTTCCTGAGCTCTGGGGATTTCCAGTTTCTTCAGTGTTACCTATGGTCTCTTTGTTGCCCTCCTTGCCCAGGTTATTAGTTTTGGTAGACAGCCCTCTCTAGACAGGTTTGTTGAGGTGCCACATTCTTTCCATTTTGTGATGATGGATTGCTCCATGGAATTTTCAAGGTTTCAGGGTTTTTTTTTTTTAGTAAAACCTAATTTGTATTTCTACACAACTTTGTCCCTGACTTGTTTGGAGAGCTCCATGATCCTCAAGGCCTCACTTGCTTGGTGGTGCATCTTTCTTAGAGGTGTTGCATACTCTGGGGCCTTTCAAAACAGGTTTATAACAATCCAGATTATTATCAGCAAAAGTTGCAAAACTCTGAATTTGTGATAGAATGGTGGTCAGTCCATGTCCACAAAATGGGTGAGTTTTATGTGTGTAAAGTGTTGCAAGAACAGCTTGGCTCTGTAGTGTGTGGTTCTGTCTTCTATTTAAAATGTATTGTGCATCAAGAAGAGGAGAATCATACAACAGTAAGCACTAGCTGTTGAGCAAGTCTTACATCAAGCAAGAATGGACAAAAGTTAAACAATAAGTATCCTCAATTTTCAAAAAATTACAAGCTGAATTTAATGAAATTAAATTAACAACACAGGCCCTGTGATGGGCTGGTGAGCTGTCCATGGTGTACCCTGCCCTTGTCCAGAATTGGCTGAGATGGGCACCAGCCTCCCTGCGACCCTAATTAGGAACAAGTGGCCTTGAAATTGAATGAATAAAGGAATGAATATAACACAGTGGTAAATATTCATCAACAGGCATCAAATTCTTTAGTTTTGTTTAAATTTGCTCACTTACAAAATACTAGAAATGCATTCTTGCCACAGAACACTAGGTATATCCCCCTGTATGGTCAATGGTGCATTTCTCTGAAAACTGCATCACACTATGATGCATGTATAAGTGTAATTTATTACTGTAAGAAATATATTACAATATGAGTAAAAAAAAATTTTAAGAAAATGTTTTGTTGATAATCGGTAATTTACTATATGTAAAACTTTGAAAAAGCTTTATATGTATTTAATAGAATTGATATAAATAAAAATTGGATTGTTTTGATTGCTTTGATATATTATATGTATATGTATTAGAGTACTTAACCATGTGTATATATTTTATACGGTCCCTGTGACCTCGAAATTAGGTGACCCAGTTTCAGAAGGTTTGAAGACCTTGACACTTAGTATAACTGGTATGAATTGGAAACCGATCCAAAAAAAAAAAAAAGTGCACCCGCTAGAGTGATGACGGGCATTTTCAATGACTTGACCTCTGTCAAGGTCACCCAGGTTCGACAGGCTGGTAGGGTGTGCAGTTGGGAAATGCCTGGTATAAAGTAAAAGCAAATCTATTAATATTTCATGCTGGAGTGCATGTAAATTTTTACTCACTTTGACCTCTGTGACCTTGAAAAGTAGGTCAAGGTGACCTAGTGTAAATAAGCCTGTGCTAAATTTTACATTTCTGACATTTTACATGACCGCATGCATATTTCATATGGCCCTCGTTACCTTGAAAATACCTTGACACTAAGTATAACTTGTATGAACTGGAAACTGTGTGTGTATAGACATTTGTAATTTGTAATTTTTTTATCGAGACTTTATCCTTACCTTATCCTTTTCTTTACTTGGTATGGAGCAACTGTGTGCACATCATTTCCTCTGGGATCAATTAAGTGTTCTGATTCTGATTTTGAAACTGATCCAAAAAAACTGCACCCTCTGCATTTTTGATGAATTGACCTCTGTGACCTTGAAAAAGAGGTCAAGGTGACCCACCTTCAATAGGCTAGTAGGACATGATGTAGGGACCATTCGACATTAACATAAAATAAATCCATAAAGAACCGACACCGCTAGAGTGTTAACAAGAAGTGTCTGCGGCAGACACGATGGCGCCGGAAAGCCTGTGAAAACAGTGTCCCCAATGCTTTGTGAGGGATACAATTGAGATGGTCATTAAGAATATTTAAAATATTTTCTTTGCACATTTTTTTCAGTTTAATGAAGGTTTCCATGAATTAACCTATCACAGGTCATTTGTTTTTATTGCATTTTGGAAAAAAATTAGGTTAGTACTATAGCTTCACCTTTCATAAAAATAAATACATAAATGAATGAATTAATTATTAAAAACAATTGTTGAAATTGATGTCCACAAAGACCCCAAAAACAGCCAAAAACAATATGGTCACCAAATGATTTATTTTGAAATTGTCACTGATGTGCCAAGAATGATATCAGCCATGAGGATTAAAGTTATGTGGATCAAATATGGGACTGATTAAATATTTAGCTAGCAACAATTTGTTGAGTTGCATAGTTTCCCTCTTTATGTATTTTAATATTCCTTGAAATGTTTCTTTTTGGTACCAGTTACCTTTTTTTAAAAAGATTTGATTTCTGAGATTTGTTGATGCTATCATGAAATAATGAATGTTTTGCTTTCAGCATTTTCAAAAATGTATTTTATGTTGTATTATAAATAAAATATGGGTTTACAAGATTTGCAAATCATTGCATTCTGTTTTTGTTTTTTTTACATTTGACACAGTGTTCTAACTTTTGTCGAACTGGGATTTTATAATGTATGTATGTCTGTTTCCAATAAACTCCAGGTACCGTTCATTCATTCCTTTTCTTAGCTGCTTAATCCTATTTAGGGTCATGGGGGAGGCTGGCGCCCATCTCAGCCGACTTGTCCAGGCGAAGATGGGGTACACCCTGAACAGCTCACCAGATCACTGCAGGGCCAACACACATACAACAATTCAAACTCACACCTAGGGGCGATCTGTAACAGCCAATTAGCCTAATATGCATGTTTTTGGACTGTGGGAGGAAACTGGAGTACCCGGAGGAAACCCATGCAAGCATGGGGAGAGCATGCAAACTTCACACAGAAATGCCCAAGCTTGGAAATCAAACCCAGGCCTTCTTGCTTTGAGGTAAACATGCTAACCACTGTGCCAGTGTGCCTCCCTCCAGTTACCATTTCTTTCAAAAATCAAATAGACCATGAACTTCACTTTCCAAAAAAAACTCACTGAAGAATTTAAAGAAATAATAATGATCAGCAATCTTCAATGTCATTATAAAGGTAAAAAACACAGCTGAACAATGAACAGGCTACTTGGCTATTGCCATATTGGTTAAGGGTAACAAAAGTAAAAGGGATTACTACGTCACGGTATGCATAAAAACTTTGATAATGGAATATTGTGCTTTAACAGAAGAGATTCATTGCAAATGATGAAGCGTTAAAATGCCTTGAGGTGTGCTCTTGGGATTTTTTTTTTTTAAATAAATGGTTATGTGTTGGATTACAGATTAAAAAATACATAAAAAAAACCTCCAGAGTTGCCAAGTTCATCTCACTCATGCGGGACATGTTATCAAGCTATTTGACACTGTGGTCATCTCTTTGATCTCTCCATGAACGAACATGTTGCATCTTTGTGTGAAATGCTTAGCTAAGCTGAGACATTTGCTCTGTTTACATGGCCCACCCAGGTTCTTTATAAATGCTGAATATCAATGTTGAGGTATCCGCCCTGCTAGTGAAGCAGCTCAGAACAAAAGAAGCAGCAGCAAAGGAATTACCATGCAGAGTGCATTGTGTCAAAGTGAGTTGGGTGAATGTCTGTGTCCAATGCCGAGGTAATGACAAGCAAGCAGGCAAGACATAAGGATGGATGTGTGTATGTGAGTGTGTGTGTGTGTGTGTATGTGAGTGTGTGTGTGTGTGTGTGTGTGTGTGTGTGTGTGTGTGTGTGTGTGTGTGTGTGTGTGTGTACACTAAATCCCGTCATTGTGTTAGCAAGTAAAGAAGACATCTTGTGGGTACAAAAATCACTGCAGCCCCATTTTGGAATTCTGAGCTGCATCTCTCCATGGCCACTCATTTCAACAACCAGACTTCCACCTCTGCTGTTTCACCAGGTAGTGACCTTTCTTGTCACTTCCATGATGCTGAGAGGAAGTACATGACTAAAGCGACTGGAAGCCGGCTACTGACTTAAACAGCAAAGATACAGCGAGCACTCAATAAAAAGGATCAATATATTAACATCGTATCTATTTTAACACTTTCTTTAGCTTAATACATGCAGGAGAAAAACCATGATGTGTGTGTGAGTGTGCATGCACGTAATTCCATTTGTGTGTTTTCTCTAATGATATGGAAAGTGGCTTCTGGTCTGAAATTAGAGGCAGGTGAAAGTCTAGTGATTCTGTTGGTTGGTGTCAGTACACCTTTTATCTCCACCTAAACCGATGCATTCAAATGGAATAACATACTATTTCCTCCTTTTCTGGTGATACAGCTCCCTTTTTGTAATTTTTTCATCTACTGCAACTAATTTAAACATAGAATTCCCGACGCAGATATTTGCAATTTTTTTTTTTCTCTCAGAAATCAGTTTTTAAAATGTTAATTTACTATAAATATTGAAGGTGTGGCTACACTTGACTGACAGAGAGATCTGGAAAAAAAAGACTAGCTTTGGCTCGAATGTGTTGATTACATTTACATTTTTTTTTCAATTAATACTCAACGTTGTGTGCGTGGATAGTGCTAAAATGGAAATAGCTATTAAAGATTCACAGTTTTCTACGGTCGCTGATTCTGAAATTCTCATCTCAAAAAGCACAAAGTAAGATATCTAATCTAGTCCTCATATTTTATTCATTAAGCATTTTATTAAAATTTTGCATATGTTTGCAAAAGATGCTGTTATAAAGTGCAGGTCTTGTTTTTCCTCTGTATACACCACAGGACCAAAGGGGATAGGTAAGCCACCCTAGGGTTTACATCAACATCACATAGTGAAATTGTGATTGTATAGCAAACTAGGTTAGGAATGGGAGCCACCCCTTGTATTTATGTAGCAAGACCTCTGGGTAGGCAGTTTAGTTTGTTTAATTATTTCTTTTCTTTGGTACCATTCTCCATCCTCTTTGTAACCCAGTGATGTATTTTGAGTTAATAATAATAAAAAACAGTCATTATTATTTGACCATACCTTGTTCAGTGTCCTTATTGTTGGCACTTATAATAATAAGTATGTGTATACATATATATATATATATATTGTATGTGGGAAAAAATAACAGTACTACAATTTTATCCCGACAAGCCTGTTTCGTGGTT
>JAOUQZ010064547.1:0-19545 GCA_028564935.1 Neosilurus hyrtlii
TATCTATCTATCTATCTATCTATCTATCTATCTATCTATCTATCTATCTATCTATCTATCTATCTATCTGTTTGTTTTGTTATTATTATTATTATTATTATAAAACTTGGTAATAATACTTTTAAGGATGTATATATTGATAATGTATTTGCTTCTTTTCAGCAACTTTATGATAAATATTAGTTTCTGAATAGTCTTTTTTTTTTTTTTTAGATATCTACAGGTTCGTAGTTTTGTTCATGACACATTCTCCACATTTCCCAATCCTCCTAAGGAGTCATCTTTAGATAGTTTACTGAAGCCTGACCTCACTTTAAAGGGTGAAATTTTGTGCTTTTATAATCAACTTACTGCTTTGCACATGGAGTCCTTAAACTCATTAAAGGCTCGGTGGAAAGAAGTCCTTGGGGAATCTATCTCAGAAACATTTTGGACAGAGATTTTGATGCATTATCAAAAATCCTCTATTTGTGTGAGACATAAACACCTCATACAGTTTAAGGTGGTACATCGTGGTCAGAGGTCAGATTATAAAAGTTCTACGACAGTATCTCACCACTTTGCAAAAGACACACCCCTATCATATGCATTGGATTAAAGATACTTTATATATGTTCTTAAATTGGGTTAAATTAGACTTTCCTTAAAGTATTCTAATAATTTTTGGAAGATTTGGATTTTTTTCCCATTTACTCCTGCTTGAAAGAATCTGTTTGTCTGGTTGGTCATCTCTTTAATATATGTTGAAGTGTGAATGAGGCTGCTCTTCGGTTGGTATTATCATGAACCAAGTTTACAGCTGGCTGGATTTGTTTTGTTTTGTTTAGGCCTATTTTATTGTTTTGCTTTTTTATTTTTTAATGAGCTGTTTAATAATAATTGTTGGCTTAGTTATATTTGAACCTTTACTGATCTTATTGTTATTTTTTTGCATGGCTTTGTAGATATATTGTTTTTGTGTTTGTTTATGTGAAAGAATTCAATAAACAAGAGTTTTTTCCCCCCAAAAATTACATAATTTCATATTTTCATTTTTATACCATCACAGATATGGCAAATTGTTTTTTTGTTTTTTTTTAAAGTAGACACACATTCCCATATAAATGGTTGACTTTGAGTTAATAATTTTTTCACCATGAAGGAATCTGAGCTAGAGAAAAAAATTTCCTCTGTGAAGGAAGGCCTATTTTCGCTATTCAATTTTTTTGCTCCATTTTTAGGTTGTTGTAACACAGAGAATCTTCAAATTTTAAATGGGTACCAGTAAAATTGTAGGACGTCTATTATCCTATATTAGTGGAAAGCCTATTTTCCCATATTAGACCACAACCCGCATGAAAGATGCCAACGTGTAGATCACTTTATGGTATCTCGCATTACAGCCAGTTAAGTTTGGTCCACAGGTCAGATGCACAGATGGTGGTGGGTGATTAAAGGAAAGACTTGATACTGAGCTGTAGCTTACATAAAGCACAGCAACTGCTTTGCAAAGTATACATGTATAGTCTATCTATAGTCCTCTGTGATTGTGTGTAATCAGATGTAGCTGTAAGTAATCAATTAGACATTTGCACCAACTCACAGTGCATCCTGGGTACTGAAGTATGAGCACATAGTCAATGCGTCAAAATCAATACAACATGGTTGCGTTTTAAAGTATCCTTTCTAACAGTGTAACTGGACTGTTTTGTTGTTAACAGAAAGAAACAGTTTGTCCTTTAACGAAAGCCAACTTATAATGTTTGTCATAGTCTTGCATGCAGCTGGGACTGATACCACCTCCAAAACACTTCCTATGGCTTTCCTCTACCTCATGGTTTTTTCACATATTCAGGGTTTGAATTTCACTGCACTTCATTATAAGTCTACTATTTGCATGAAACAAAAAGGTTTGGCTAATAGATTTAATTTGAGTTGTAATACAGCCAAACACATTGACTCTAGTGAGATGTCAAAAGGAGATTGATGAGGTTCTACAAGAAAAAGCTCATGTGACGTTTGAGGACAGACACAACATGCCATACACACAAGCTGTGATCCATGAGTGTCAGCGCATTGCTGACACCGTCCCTTTGAGTGTGTTCCACTCTACCACAAGAGATACTGAACTGATGGGCTACAGCATCCCGAAGGTAACAAACAATGGTTTAATTAACTGACCAGTTCACGTTTTCCCCAACTCTCACTCAAAGTCAGCTTCCTAACTTTCTTAGATCCATGTTGAACCTTTTCTTAAATTATTTTTCAGGGAACTATGATTATCCCCAGCCTTTCCTCAGTGCTGAATGCTGAAAGCCAGTGGAAGTTTCCTCATGAGTTCAACCCATCAAACTTCCTCAATGATCAAGGACAGTTTCAGAAGTCAGAGGCCTTCATACCCTTTTCTGCTGGTGAGAGCTCAGGGTGGCATGAAGAAAACTACACAAATAATCCAAACATGATTCATTCAACTGATTTCATAAATTAAGGGGCACTCATAGAATACAAGGTAATGTCCCATGCTTCATGCAGGAATTTCATTACGTTTAAGGGTAGGCAGTGTAAAGGAAAAGTGCTGCAGGTGCTCTATTTAGGCGGGGCTATAGGTGTTGAACAAGGGCAAAGCCTCGGTGGGAATGCAAAGGGGTCGAAGCCCCTTTAAAGCCAAAGCATTTACATAGGCCCTAAAATGCATTTCTGGGTATCTAACCTTAAGTCTGATATATCATTCCATAATATTCATTGCAATTCTCTTACTGCAGCACATATGTAAATTCTATTTAATTTTTTTCATTTTTATCTAATTTAAGTAAGAACACCTCTAACTTTATTCTAAAAACACCTTGTGTAAAGGACTATATATAAGAAAACATGCAAATATAATAAAACTCTATAAACATTATTTATGTCACCCTCATCAGGTCCGTGGTTTACAGTTAAGTGCCATATAATAGTGAAATATGCAGCAAGTGTTGAATGTCTTGGAGATTTTGAACACTTTGCTAAGCTGACCAATTCCGTCTGTTATAACTTATCCATTTCCCGTCCAGCATCGTAAGGTGTAATAGAAAATGGACAATGGAAAATAATTATGGGCTCAAAAAAATATGCTAGTTAGGTAGGGATTTTTTAATATTTATTAATTGTTCATCTTCTGAACCACTTAATCCTAATTAGGGTCAAGGGGAGGCTGGCGCCCAACTCAGCCGACTCTGGGCGAGGGCAGGGTACACCCTGGACAGCTCGCCGGGCCATTACAGGGTAGAAACACGCTGACAGCAATCAGTCTACTCTTTACTAAAGTCAGCAATGGTTCTTTTACATGCCTCTCACAATAGACAGTGAGAGACATGGCTGGTTAGCTGAACTGGGGGGACAGCAGTGACAACTTAGCGACAGTGGGGCTTGAACCCCTGACCTTGTGATCAGTAATCCAGCACCCTACAACCAGAAAACTGAAAAACGAACACCATTTTGAGCACTCAGCCAGGACTTAAGTTATTAATAAATGTAAGGTCTTATGAATGTATATACTGAAATCCTCGTACTTACTCTGTGCACATTTGCATAGGAAATACTAGCATGCGAATAAATATCGAGGTTAATCTTGTTCCCCTGCTTATGTCACATGCAGAAGTCGAACTTCTCAAAACTAAGTCAGAGGCTGGTGGCTGTCTCCGTTGGTCAATGTCACCTAAACAAAATAACCAGCTGGCATGCGACATGATGAATTAAAAAATCAGATCAATCACAAAACTGTGAGGTTGGCTGGTTTAGTTCATATTTATTCTTTTTTTTCAAATGCCAAAAAAACCCTTTGGGTCAGCACAATTTTGCAGGATGGTTGGGTTAGGGGAAACAGATTTTTTTAATTACACCTAATAAATTGACGTGTTTCTGTGTGTACACTGTTCATAATCATTTGGGTTTACAAGCTTCCATTGCACAAAACATATTAATATGCTGGGCTTTACCCAGTGTAGCAGCCCTTGGTCTTAGGAAGAACCACACTGGAGAGTCTCTAACAGGTATATATGTGTTTATTCATCTGAAGTCTTTCAAACACCATGAAAACTGTAAAAAAAAATACAAATTACATTTGTTTGCTGCTTTCTAAACAAATGTTAAAAAAGACATGAATTTACAGCACACTACCCTCTCTCTTTCACCCAAAAACTATGCAGTTATATAGCTTAGACCTTCAACACCTTACAGAATTAAATAATACGCACTCAAACAGATAATTTTTAACAGAATTCTCTGTCCAATAAAAATAACGCTAAATACCTTGCTCCGCTTAACCAAGAGATGCAGCTCTATAGACTGCTAGCTACCAAACTCCTAGGTTTATAACTGGCAATATAATTCATAACATTCCGTGGTAATATAACCAAAATAGGCGGAAATGTTTATGAAAATGCATGCCTGAACAATAAACAGCTCAGTTAGAAGTTCACTGTCTCCAAAACTTTGTAAACCTGCTCATTCTCATCCCTTGTGAGTTCCGCAGAACGTGAATAACAATAGGTCTAATGACATCACTCACTGTCACTTACATCCAGGCTTTACATGCTTCTTCAAGTGTGCCGTCTTACCAGACTTTCTTGGTTAAACATATTTTTTTAGAGAAAAGTACATCAGCGCTAGTTTTTGAGTAGACGGGAATTCCACTAAACCTGTGATCAAGGATAATGCAGCAAACAGGCCTTATATGGATACTGGTTTTAATTACTTCCACAGTAATTGAAGGAGGTAGTGTATTTACAAATGTCTGTGAATAAAATTCTGATCACAGCTGCTCACATTATTTTCATTGTGGGGACACTACTTTACCTGAGTCCCAGAGACACCTTGGCTTTGCCACCTCAAAGTCAGAGGAAAAGGTCAGAGCAAGGTCAGAAAGTTTTGGAGATAGAGAATTTATAACTTATTATAGTTATATGCCATTACCAACACTAATAAAAAACATATATGGACATTAAGATAATATAACTACTCTTGACCTTGAGAAAAAAAAAGAAAATCAAGGTCATGGAACACTGCGCACTTATAACTTTGAAAATAGTGCTGATAAATATGACATTACTATAAAACACTAACAAGTGTTTTGGTAATTTGTTTATGTCTGTACTTTAGAGCATATCATAAAATGAGCTCATGGGCAACTACGGGGAACTCAGAGTGCCATGTACCTCTGCCGTGAAGCACGGTTTTTGTATCAAATCAGCCCTATATGGGTACTGGATTTAATTACCAATATGCCCATCTTATGATATGTTCTTTAGTATGTGGACATGACCAAATTAGTATTATTAGTATAGTAGTATAATTCATTATAAACTTTCTCATTTAAAGGATTTATAAGACAGCTGAGGTTTGACCTTTCTAAGTCACAAAGATAATTGTCTCATTTATTAACAGTCAAAAGTTGACTCTGACAGTCCAAAATCAAATAATTTCTGGGACACATGTAGGGTAGTGTCCCCACCAAGTGTTGTAAAAATCCTTGTCATGGGTCACTACATCTCTGTGGTCAGAATTTTTTTCAGTCAGAGAGACAGACAAACAAAACACTGGTGAAAAAGTCAACTAACCCCAAAGGACAAGTGAACAGTGAGTAAACATTGTAAGCTAATGTGTGTCTGTTTGTGTGTGCAGGGGCTCGTGTTTGCCTGGGTGAAGGCCTGGCTCGCATAGAGCTCTTTCTTGTCTTTGTCGCCATGCTGCACCATTTTCAATTCAATTGGCCTGAAGATAACGGAGAAACAGATTTCACTCCTTTATTTGGACTCACAGCTGGACCAAAACCATATAGGAAGGCAGTCAGACTGCAACAGCCAGCTACAGAAATGTAGAATTATTTAGAAAATGTCTGTATACGGACAAATTCTTTGTAGCAAATGAAATAGTATATCAAATTTAATGAAGGAATGATCCAGCAAGAAAAAAAAAAACATTATTCATGTTTACTGTGGAGGAAAAATGTATTTGAACATGTATATGTATATATTTAAGCTTGTCTTTCAAGCTTGAATTCTGGTTTAACGTGTACACTTTCTTTTTCATACTTCAAATTGCTAGCACTCAGTCTGGATTCTCCATTTCTTGAGTGAACAGTTAATAAAAATGAAACACTTTACTTACAGTATACAACAATCATCCATAATATTAATAAACATTTTGACCCCTGATGGGTGACATGAATAATATTGATTAGTATATACTACACAAGAACAGAGTGGTCAGATTGGTAAGCTATGTGGAATTTACAAAACATTATTTGAAGCAGATAATGCTTGAATCAAAATGACAAGACACAGTTTTTTCATGGTCACTTGGAGGAATAACATCATCATTATCACAATTTAATTTTAGAAAAGTAACGCATAAAATCATAATTTTAATTATTTTTTCCTGTCATTTTGTATTTTAGTTACTAAGACATCTTTACCAAGTCATGTAGTATATACTAAACTCTGAATGAGTATGCTCAAATGAGTATGAATGAGTGAGTATGCTTAACTCAGCTTAAAGCACAGAGCTCTGCTAAACTGCCTTTGTCATGTTTAAAATATGTAAATGTATACAAAAAATTATTGTTTTAGTTTGCTTTTTATGTTTCTGTGTATTATATACATAAACTCTTAAAGAGGTGGCATAGTGGTGCAGTGGTTAGCATGTCTGCCTCACAACTAGAAGGTCCTGGGTTTGTGTCCCAGGTATTTCTGTGTGGAATTTGCATGTTCTCCCTGTGTTTGTGTGGGTTTCCTATCGACACTCCTCTTACTATCGGGTTCCTCCCACAGTCCAAAGACATAAATGCTAGGCTAGCTTTTTGTTACAAATTTCCCCTAGGTGTAAATATGTACAGTCACAATGAATGGACTGGAGATCATAGGACGGAGTTGCGAATAAAAGTATTTTTAATAAAATTTCATATGAACTGGTCCATAATGTAAGACAGAATCGTAACCCATTAAGCCTAAGAGCAAAGTTAAAATGCACAGGCACAGATAACGCAATGGCAAACAGGAATGTCAAAAGATAACAGCTTTAATACATAACAAAGTGCTGATAATTAGGTGTCCTTCTGAACTTGCATGGTGAAGTGATTGTGAGCAACTGCATATCAGTCATGAGTTGTGAGAGTGCAACACAGTGTGAGAGTGTCACACAGTGAGGGTAGTGCAAGGTCCGCTGGAATGTGCTGCATGATGTGAATGTGGTACCAGCAAAGGCCTCTGTGTGGCATATACATTCCAGAGGAATGTTTAACTTGTTCAAGATTATAATCATACAAAAAAGTCTTGGGAAATGTGAGGAGACAATAAAACCCCCACAAAATTAATTTTAAAAGGGATCTTAATAAGTACCATGTTCACATAGTTGTTACAAATTTTGAGGACTAAGAATATTAATCTTTGTCATTAAACATTTTTTTTGTTAGTTTTTTTTTGCTTCATACAAGACTTCAGCTGCTCAACAGTTCATGGACTTTATGATTCATTCAACACCAGAGCATTATGACTTCAAAACAATGTGTTCAAAGTCACTTTTTGTGTAGCATTTAAACAGGTTAAATCTGCCATAGATGTTAACAAATACAGGACTACTTAGAGTATATACAGAATCAGCACTGTGTCAGGGTCTATAAATGAAATTCTCACACAGGCTGTGCTGTCCACCAAATAGTGTGATAATGCAGTGAGATATCTGCAAATATGTTAATGTTTGTGAGTTCGAATTTGTGCCAGAACAGCCTCGACAGTAGGTGATGGGTGGTGTCATCAACCTCCCTGTCTGTTTAAAAATGGACAGATAAAAATCTCCTACTATGCTTAGAATTATCCTAAAAAAGTACCTCTAATCTTTCATCAATAATTAGAATTACCAATTTACATTTTAGATAATAAAACAAAAAAGATCTGTTTGTTTCATCATCTACATATATATATATATATGATCCTTTTTTATTTTACTCTCCAGTAAACTTATCATGGTGCTGCATTCAAAAACCAATTAAAATGTATGAGTTACTTTGTGATTTAAAATTGGAGTTTAATTATTTAGCATTGGTGTTTTGACATCCAAACTGTGTATGGATTTCTTGTGACTGATTGATTAATGAGAGAAATTAATTACACAGAATTATTACTCCAATTAGATTTAACCTTCACCCAGCAAGATAGTTGAACCAGGCACAGAGTAACAATACTGTCAAAACTACTTTTTTGTACAGTTAAAAGGAATTATATTGTTCATTCAAATATTCATTTTCTGAACCGCTTATTCCTAATTAGGGTCACGGGGAGGCTGGCGCAAGGGCAGGGTACACCCTGGACAGCTTGCCAGGCCATCGCAGGGCCATCAGTCACACAACCATTCACACTCATACTAGGGGTGATTTGGAACAGCCAATTAGCTGTTAACTGTGCATGTTTTTGGACTGTGGGAGGAAACCGGATTACCTGGAGGAAACCCACGCAAGCACAGGGAGAACATGCAAACTCCACACAGAAACGCCCAAGCTGGGAATCGAACTCAGGACCTTCTTGTTGTAAGGCGGACATGCTAACCACTGCGCCACCGTGCCACCCGGAGTTATATTGTAATAAATTAAAAATTTTAACATCTAAAGAGCCTGGGTTAGCTGCACACAGTTTATTGATTTCTGTTTTTGTAAGGAACAGACAAACACTGCTTAACAAAAATAGACTGCTTAACCTACAAACATTTAATACTAACTATGACAAACAAAAGACACAAAGACTAAAAAGCTATTAGTTCTGCTGTAGCATCTTATTTCTCAAATTTAAGATGTAAATAATCCAACATGTTTATTAAATATTGTAGCAAAATTAACTAGGATAAACACCATTAATAAAACGTGTACACCATCCAGTTAACCGGGTAAATAACATTAAGTAACAATAAACTATGTATACATTCAAAACTGGAATAACATCAATAGTTTAGTGTATGCCAGCATTTTATAGAAATTTGTCACACAAGGCAGAGCATTACCAAGAAAGAATCAAGTTTAGATCATTGAGCCTCATTCATCAATATCTTCTTGGGTTTTTTCGTAAATTTGCTGTTAAGAAAATTTGTAAGAAATGTCTATGTCAGATTATTAAAGTGTTATTTAACCTCAGATTTCTTTACAGCTGTGGCCTTAAAATTCCATTCTCTATGTAAATTAAAGTGCATGCCATTTGCTCTAATTAGCATATGCAAACACCTCCATATTCTACATAAAATGACATAGGGGCATGTGCACACACTTAAAAATACTATAAAATATATGCTTGATACTCTATCCAAAAAAACACATCAAGCATGCATTCCCGATATCCTAATGGAGCACATCATTGTAAGAACAAAAGCCTGGGAAACAGATGTGGCATAGACAATGGGATAGATAGTGAGATTGATCATCATCATCTTCTTTTGCGTGATCCGGGGTCTGGTCGTGGGGGCAGTAACCTTAGCAGTGAGGTCCAGATGTCTCTCTCCCCAGCCACTTCCTCCAGCTCTTCTGGGGGGAAACCAAAGCATTCCAAGACCAGCCAAAAGACATAGTCCCTCCAGCATGTTCTGGGTTGACCCTGGAGTCTCTTCCCGGTTGGCCATGCCCGAAATGCCACACCACGTAGGTGTTTGGAAGGCATTCTAATCAGCTGCCCAAGCCACCTCAACCGGCTCCTTTCAATGGAGGAACAGTGGTTCTACTCCGAGCTCCTCCCGGATGGCTGAGCTTCTCACTCTATCTCTGAAGGAGAGCTCTGCTACCCTGCGAAGGAAGCTCTTTTCAGTTGCCTGTATCTGCAATCTTGTTCTTTTGGTTACTACACAAAACTCGTGACCATAGGTGAGGGTTGGAACGTAGAGATTTGCCTTTTGGCTCAGCTCCCTCTTCGCCACGATGAACCGCTTTACAGCAGAGGCCGAACTGATCTGCCTGTCGAGCTCCTTTTCCATCCTTCATGAACAAGACCCCGAGATACTTAAATTCCTCCACTTGGGGCAGGACCTCATTCCAGACCCAAAGGGGGCATTCCACCATTTTTGGTTGAGGACCATTGCGTTGGACTTGGAGATTCTGATTATCTTCCCGGCCACTTCACACTCAGCTGCCGGGAAGCTCACAGTCAGCTCATGGTCCCGGCTTGATGAAGCCTCTTTTGCACACCCTGTAGCACACCCACATAAAGACTCCAAACAGGGTGGGTACCTTGAGTCATTATTTGTTGCATAAGCACAAACAACAGTCAGGACCCGTCCCTCCACCCAAAGGTGGAGGGAGACTACCCTTTCATCAACCGGGGAGAACCCCAACATATGGGTGCCAAGATGGGGGCAACAAGGATCCCCACCCTGGTTTGCCACCTCTCCCCATGAGCAACTCCAGAATAAAACAAGGCCCAGCCCCTCTTGAGATGGGTGGTTCCAGAGCTCAAGCTGTGTGTCGAGATGAGTCCAACTATATCTAGTTGTTATTTCCCAACCTCGCTCACCAGCTCAGGCTCCTTCCCCGCCAGAGAAGTGACATTACATGTCCCAAAAGCCAGAGTCAGTAGCTGAGGATCAGTCCGACAGAACCCATGTCTTTAGCTGCCATCCAACTCACAACGCACCTGACCCCTATAGCCCCTCCCACAGGTGATAGGTCCATGGGAGGGCGGACCCATGTCTCCTTTTTAGGCTGGGCCCGGCCCGGCAGAGAGCCCGACTGCCAGGTGCTCGCCTTGGAGCCACTCCCCCAGGCCTGGCTCCAGGGGGGGACCCTGATAACTCGTGTCTGGGCAAGGGAAACTGGATGTTGTTTTTCTATCCATGGAAGAAAATTTAAAAGAAGGAAAAGATGGAAGAAAAAAACCAAAAAAAAACCCAAATAACATCTCTATGGCACCAAAATGTGTGTAAGAGTGCTTTTTTTGTGTTCCTAGATTCTGTTCATAAATAAGAACAAATCCCATTTGAGCAAATATTGGTGAATGCCAGAAAAGTGCATAAGCGACATTTAAGAACTAATTTCCTTGTAAGAACAGCTGGTGCATTTTTGTAATTCCTGCTTAATTTACACCCAACCATTTTTAACTAAATGTGAATGTATGGTTGGTGCACACATTTGTAAAATTTTCTTCTAGTTCTTCTGCTTCTTTTTTTGACTGCTCCAGTTAGGGGTCGCCACAGTATTTTCATATGTAATTTTCATATTCCCCAGTACAGGCTGAAATGTTGCAATACTGCTCTAATTGGAGGTAAGATTAGTGGGCCATCAGCTTGGAAGGACTTTCCAGACTTTCACATTTGAGAATCAGGATAACTGGTTGTTAAGCTGTAAGGTGAGGGTATACTACTGTTGCACGGATCAGAGTTCTGAATCATGAATTTGGAGGTATCTCTCCAAGGTCCCACCCTAGTAAGGTAATCTGGATCTGTAAACTATTAACCTACCAGGAAAAACAGATTAGTATGTGTAGGCCATAGGTGATGTCAAAGACTATCATTCCAAATGTCCAAAGTTGTGATCAAAAGAGTGTGTTTTCTTTTAGGTACAGGTAGAATTACTTACAATGCTTGACTATGTTTATTCTAGTTCAGTTTAATTCAGGAGCAGCTATAATTTAATTGTTTGCAAAAGTAGTTTATTTTAGACTTTTAATAAATACAAAGTTAGATCCAAATGAGTATATTTAATATTCTTGATGTTCTCAGATCAATCAGCAAATCATGTTGTCTGTACATCCATGTAGCCTACAGTTATTAGTTTGTAAAGATAACACTAAAATGCTAACATTCTGTGGAGCACAAGTAGTGACTTAAAAAAACACATTCAGTGTATTACGTAGGGGAGGCATGGTGTCTTAGTGGCGAGCACGTCTGTCTCACAAGAAGAAGGTCCCCCCGTTTCCTCCCACAGTCCAAAGACATGCACATTTAGGCAAAATTCCTCTGTAAATGATTGACAGGACTCATCATTTCAGTCAATAAAAGATCTTGGTCTACCAGCCAAACCAATATAGTGTGTAGTACATCAGTACAATAGTCATCATGTTGGGCTCCTTAATTCTTGTTGGGTTTTGCATCTACCTTTTTTATCTCTTAATCAGGATTCAGAGGCTGAAGAACTTCCCTCCTGGACCACGACCCCTACCCATATTTGGAAACCTTTTTCATCTAAACATCAAAAATCCTCTGAAAGACTTAGAAAAGGTATTCCATTATATGATTATAATGCAAGTCTGAGCCATAACTGAAAGTATGTTATGTTTCAAACATTGAACTGTCTTCTAAAATTGCACCTTAGTTGTCAGGGTTTATCTTTACAAAATTTTTTTAATGATACTTCTATGTTTATGTTTTAGTTGCATTGTACATTCTAGAAAAAAAATTATTTGTGCAAAACTATAACTGTACAAAAATGTCTTGTGAAATGTTAGGAGACAAAAATCCAAAGATATGGACATTTCATTTTGCTAACTGGAGTGTGAATGGTTGTGTGTGTATGTGTGTGTGTGTGTGTGTGTGTGTGTGTGTGTGTGTGTGTGTGTGTGTGTGTGTTGGTCCTGTGATGGACTGGTGATCTGTTAAGGGTGTACCCCATGCAATAATATTAATATTATTATTATTATTATTATTATTATTATTATTATTATTATTAATAATAATAATAATAATAATAATAATTATTATTATTATTATTATTATTATTATTGTTGTTGTTGTTGTTGTTGTTGTTGTGGTTGTTGTTGTGGTTGTCATCATCATCATCATTATTATTTTTTTTTTTTTCAACTCCTAACACTAAATATAGTTCAAGTCAGTTAAGTATATTTTAAATCTGAATTTAACAACTTAAAAAATGTTATTTAGCTATCCTTCAATTTACCCTTGAAAATACACCACCACTTTTGTGTAAAAGGGCTCCTAATAAAAATAAAGTAAAAACTTACGTCTATATAATTTTTGGTGTATTGAACAATGCTATTGTAGGCAATGAGAACCCCCAAAAAAATGATTCCAACAAGTATATTGAGGTAAAAGAATTGTTAATAAACAAAAATACCAAAAATGCAAATTTTTCAGAAATATTTAAAGGTGTCGAAAATTTTATTTTTTTTACTTTTGCATTGCATGAATGCAAACCATATGGAATGGTATGTCGAGTGAAGAAATAAAAAATACAGTGATGCAGTGATGATTATACACTTAACGAAATAAAGGTGAATCAGAAACCAAGTACTATTGAAGTTTTTATTTCATGTAATATTGGATCACATTGATGAGAATAAGAATAAGAAAAAAAAGTCAATATTTAATGTGGTCACCATTTACTTTGATTACAACATTTAACCTTTGAGGCATAGTGTTCACATAATTTCTTCACTCGCTAAACCATTCCATATGGTTTGAAGGTTATTAATGTTATGAAAAAGTAAAAAAAAAAAGTGACACCTTTAAATTTTTCTGAAAAATTGGTATTACTTCTTTTTATTAGGAGCCCTTTTAGAAAAAAGTGGTGGTGTATAATCTTCAATGCACACTACTGTATGTGTAAATAAAGACTTGTTTATTTTTAGTTGGCTGAACAATATGGGAATGTTTATAGCATCTATCTTGGGAGGAACCCAGTTGTTGTTCTTCATGGCTTAAAAGCGATAAAAGAAGCTCTGGTGACCAAATCTGCAGACTTTTCAGGACGCCCTCAAGATATGCTAGTTGGCCATTTAACTGAAGGAAAAGGTGAGTTTACAAGTAACTATCTGCACAACCAAAATAAATAAAATTTGCTCTTGTCATTTTAAAGGACAAATGGTTTGTGGCTTGTATCCTTGAAGTCCTAACTGAACAGTAGGTCAACTCGCTAAATTGCCATTAGGTGTGAATATGAATGTGAATGGTTGTTTATCTCTGTGTTCTTAGGACCCTTACTGCTCTGTGGTGCATATGGTCATGTAAAAGAGTCCTCCATCACTGTCTGTTCCCTGGCAGTATCCCAAACTCCTTCCACATCTTGCCCACCATT
Source organism: Neosilurus hyrtlii (assembly GCA_028564935.1). Taxonomy (NCBI): domain Eukaryota; kingdom Metazoa; phylum Chordata; class Actinopteri; order Siluriformes; family Plotosidae; genus Neosilurus; species Neosilurus hyrtlii. The sequence goes on from JAOUQZ010064547.1 coordinate 14,012, forward strand.
TTAAGCTCCTGTTCTATAGATCTTCTCCATATGAGCCTTATTCTTCCCTGGCTTCATTTATCTTGGGGGTTCTGACTGGACTGACTGGTGACATTTGTTGGTGGCTTTCTAAGTCCATGGCAAATCAAATTACACTTTCTTTTTAAGATCTGGAATTTTACTTTTTCTTGTTCTGCTTGTTTGCAAATGCCCTTGTTTTTCTGGCCAGTGCTTCCCTGGGATAGTTCTTAAACATTTCTTAACAAAGGTCTGGAGTTTATGTGGTGTTGGCTTTGTTATTTACCATGTTTCCACTCCATAGAAAAGCAGAGACTTTATATTGGTGGTAAAGATGTGGATCTTGGTCTTGTATGAAAAAGCTTTGGATTTCCAGATTAGCTATACAGTTAAAAAAATGCTTTTCTTGCATTTCCAATTCTAGCTTCAATGTCTTTGTACTCTGTACTTTGTAATAACACTTCCCAAGTAGGTAAATAAACCTATGCCTTCAAACTCCTCACTCTGTAGCTTCATTTTCCTGTCTTTAATGTTGTTGCTATGGATCACCTTGGTCAATTGTCTCTGCTGACTGACAGTCCTACTTTGGCTGATATTTCAGACAATCAAGAGGTCTAATGTTGCATTTTCTGGTAATTTTCTGAGCAATACTAAGACTATGTCATCAATAAAATCAAGATTTTACAACTGTGACCGTGGCATCCCATATAACCCAAGTTTATAGCCTTTTGTGGTGCTTTTTATAATCCACAGCTAGAGGGAATGTTAGAGGAGACAGGAGGCTGCCCTATCTGACTCTGGAGTCAATTGTAAACGGATAACCATTATGCATGAAGTAGAGGGTTGAAAAAACCTTTGTATGATGTTAATAAACTTCTGGGACACCTTGATGCCTTATGAGTCCCCCAGAAGGAGCTGCGATTGAAACTGTTGAAGGCTTTCTGAAAGTCTATGAATATACTGTATAGGGGGAAATTCCAGTCAATAGGGGACCTGCATATCTGTACTGCAGATGCTCGTAAATACTGTTTGCACAGAGCATCATGGGATTAGCTGTATGTACAACTGTAATGTCTGTCACGTAAATATAGAGGAACTTTATTTTCTGGAGCAATTCTTCACTCACCCTTTGAGGCAGCATCAGTTGTAAAGAGGGTTAAGATACAGAAATGCCAGTTTAAAAGGCAAGACATTGGACTTGATAGAGAGGTAAGTTACGGCCAACCAGTACCTACATAACCCTGACAGAGTGTCTAGTCCCCTACATTCACTATCTGACAACCAATATTTAGGCAGGCACTAAAAAAAGATAAAATCCCTGTAACTGTTTTATGATGGAACATAGATCTGCCTTGTTATTTAGCAAGCTGCTTTAGCATTAGCATATTTTTATCACTAGCATCCACATTGCTAGTCCTTTGTTAATTTCTTAAGTGTTGATTATGGAAGAAAATCACTCTGCATGTCTGTCTGCTTATCTCTGTTTTTATCTCTCTCTATCTATGCATTTATTTATCTATCTTCATTCACACTTACATCTTCTTCCACTTGTTCCGAGGTCGGGTTGTAGGGGCTGCAGCCTAAGAAGTGAGGTTCAGACGTCCCTCTCCCCAGCCACTTCCTCCAGCTCTTCCGGGGGGTTGCCAAGGCGTTCCCAGACCAGCCGCAAGACGTAGTCCCTCCAGCATGTTCTGGGTTGGCCCCGGGGTCTCTTCCCGGAAACACCACACCAGGGAGGCGGTCGGGAGGCACAGTAATCAGATGTCAGACCCACCTCAACTGGCTCCTCTCAACATGGAGGAGCAGCGGTTCTACTCCGAGCTCCTCCCAGATGACAGAACTTCTCACCCTATCTCTAAGGGAGAGCGCTGCCACCCTGCGAAGGAAAATCATTTCCACCGTTTGTATTTAACCACTTTACAGCAGAGGCCGCACCGATCCCCCTGTCAATCTCACGCTCCATCCTTCCCTCACTCGTGAACAAGACCCCAAGATACTTAAACTCCTCAACTTGAGGCAGGACCTCATTCCACCCTTTTCTGGCTGAGAACCATTGCCTCAGACTTGGAGGTACTGATTCTCATCCCGGTCGCTTCACACTCAGCTGTGAATCGCTCCAGAAAAAGTTGGAGGTCCTGGCTCGATTAAGCCAAAAGGACAATATCATCAGCAAAAAGCAGAGATGAGATCCTATGGCCAACCAAAACCAGAACCAACCAAAACCAGTTTGGGCAAACTTCTCTCCAGTACTCCTGAATAGAGTTCGCAGGCTCTATTCTATTACACAGAGGGCGTGTTGGTGGGATTTTCCAGGCCCTCACCAAACTCCTTCCACACCCGAGAATTTACATCAGTGTTGAAGTCTTCCAGGACGATGAGAGTCCCCAGGGGGAGCACACTCTAGCACACCCCCTAGGGACTCCAAAAATGGTGGGTATTATGAACTGTTATTTGGTGAATAAGCAAAAACAACAGTCAGGACCCGTTCCCCGACCCAAAGGCAGAGGGAGGCTACCCTTTCATCAACCGGAGAGAACCCCAACATGTGGGCACCAAGATGGGAAGCAACAAGGATGCCCTCACCAGCTCGTTGCAATTTCAGAATAAAACAAGGCCCAACCCCTTTCGAAAAGGGTGGTTCCAGAGCCCAAGCTATGTGCTGAGGTGAGCCCAACTATATCTAGTCAGTATCTCTTAACCTCATGCACCAGCTCAGGGTCCTTCCCTGCCAGATAGATTACATTCCATGTCCCAAAAGCAAGAGTCAGTAGCTGAAGATTGGTCCAGCAGAACCCTCACCTTTGGCTGCCACCCGGCTCACACTGCACCCGACCCCTATTGCCCCTCCCACAGGTGGTGGGTCTCCTCTTCTGTCTCGGTCCAGCCAAGCTCCATGGTCAGAAGCCCGACCACCAGGCACTCAACATCAAGCCCCTTCCCCAGACCCGACTTGAGGGGGGGACCCCGGTAACCCGCATCCGGGCAAGGGAAACTGTGTCATTGAAATGATGCTCATAGAGGTCTTCTGAACTGCACTTAGTCTGGACCTTCACCTAGGACCTGTTTGCCATGGGTGATCCTACCAGGGGCATAATGCCCCTGACAACATAGCTCCCAAGATCATTAAGACACGGAAACCCCTCCACCACAATAAGGTGCCGATTCAAGGAGGGGTATTTATCTTTCTTTGCAAGAAAAACACTCTGGACACCAGGGGTCTCATGTACATGTTTCCCACTGAAAAGTTCAGATGTATCAAGAGTGTCCGTGGAAATGTGCGGTGCTTCACGCAAACTTCATGGCTGGCGTACGCATGTTTCTGCAGGGGGGGAACTGTTTATAATGTGATCTTTAGTCCTCGGAGTTAATTAAAGCGCATTTTGCAGCGAGAGCCGGTTTTCATAATGTAATCGGCGCTGTCGCTGCACACACATTGGTATAAAAGCACCATCACAGGATGAATTTATATCAACAGGAAGCATTTTCATTCGATCACTGTACAGATCACATGTGATGCGCAAATGCAATGAACTAACATTATGGCGAGGTTTCCTGGTTCAACACACGATTCATAACAGCATGGTTGGGAACTACAAGCTGGCACTGTGCACGATGGCGATTTCAACCATTCACCAATGCATTTATTGAGTCACTGATATTTGTGTGGATGCCTATGAGCAGGCGAACATTTATGCCACCGACTGCACAGCACAGTGCGGGTGAGGACACAGCCAGTGGGGCGGGCAGCAGGAATCCCCCGTTTCTGTGATGCCAGAGCCGCCGCGGATGATGGAGGAATCCCCCGAGTCTGTTGCTTTGTGTCCTCTGTCTCACTGTCTGTTTTAAAAAAAAAATAAATCATACTTAAACATGAGTCAAAGTCTTGGATATCCCCCTCCTTGTACTGGCATGTTTAAATTTGCCAAAATAAAGAGCATGCACACATTTTCGCATGAACCTCTATCTTACAGGTCTGTGAGCTTGAGGGTGATCAGACACCCCACATGCACTCCCACCACTCCTGAAAGAGCAGTGTCACCTATGACTGCGGCGACTTTCTGCTCGAGCATGGTGAGGTCCTCCTCTCCTCTCCCCCTGTCTGAATGTGCCAGACTTTGGCGATGGGCAGCCCGTCCTCCACTTAACGGCCACCTTTAAGTTTGACCACTTCTTTTTTAAGAACCGTGTGTGTTCGCCTTTCTGACCCCTCAGCATTGACGGCCTCACATACTCCCTCTCAGACCTCCTGCGCTTGTTGTTAATGCTGAAGGACAGTGCACCAAACAGTACATTTTTGCGCGCATCTCCGTCTTCCTCATATCGTAAGGGTTTTCTGATCCTGCAAAGAGTGAAATCTCTGGTGCAAGGTTCATTTAAATATGATTTGCATATTTAAATGAGGGCGTGGACACGGAAGGGTCGGGTACTCCTACATGTGCGCTCAATTCCACGATGATTCGGATGTTCAAAGGAAATGTGCTTGGTTTCAAGCGTACGCACAGATTCATACATCTGGATTTTTTTGTGCGTACAACGTTTTCTGGATTTTAGCGTACGCCATTTTTCAGTAAGAATTCCACGCAAGTCTTTGTACATGAGGCCCCTGGTCTTGCAAAAACATTGTTTGGGTTCGATATGTCCTGCATAATTTTTTTTTCTGCTTTCCCTTTTGCATCTTTTTGCTGTCGTCCTTCTTTTTCTGTCGCCTCCAGTCAGGTCCAGCAAAATTATATAGATTCCATAACACAATTCAACAGCCAATAAATAAATAAATCAGATTATCAAGAGAAGCCTTATATCCATAAACTTCCCCTTGGAAAAGCAAATTTGTTTGGCACAACACAGCAATGAGATTGCCATTTGGGTTTCTATGATGCAGGACAGGTAAAAAAAAAAACAAATCGTTCTCTTTTCTGAATCCTGTGATCTGTCCTGAAGTGCTACTACTGGTTGTACTCACTATCATGAAGTTTCTGCTACATGGTTTGTATTTTTATCTTGTTTCACCCAAATGAGGATGGGTTTCCCTTTTGAGTCTGGTTCCGCTTAAAGTTTCTTCCTCATATCATCTGAGGGAGTTTTTCTTGCCACTGTCATGGTAGTCTTGTTCATTAGGGGTGTGTAGGGTTTATAGAGAAATGTTTCAAATCATAAGTTTCAATTCTTTACCAAATTTGTTTTTACTGTGCAAAGATGCCTTGTAACAATGTTAATCATTAAATAAATTAAAAAACAATTAAAGTGGTATCTGGCATCTGTTATCTGCTAACTATTTCATCTGCTGACAGCACTCTATTCTCTGCCCCGTCTGTTTTTGTTTTGATTTAATTATTATTATTATTATTATTACTATTATTATTATTTAACTGTTGTGTAACCTGCATTATTCCACATTAAATATTTTTAGTTTGATGGGAAAAAAGTATTTTTAATCCGAGTAGCTACTTAGCCTTATTGTTTGAAATACAGTTGTGTTCAAAATTATTCAACCCCCAATGCTGTAAAGGGCTTTAGGGACTATAGTGTACATTTGGAAT
>JAOUQZ010064624.1:2895-19523 GCA_028564935.1 Neosilurus hyrtlii
CTTTCGACTTCAAAGTTACTCTTTCTGAGCTCCAGGTTGAATTTTCTGATTCTTTTTGGTTTCACATGAACACTTGCTATTTTTATGAGGTAAAATTTACAACATCCTATTCCTCCATTGACGGTGATGGTTCTCAGGCTTTTTTATTTTATTGTGATACAATGTATTTTCATCCTGGTCTCGTCTTTGCTTCTGTCTGATTACCGAATTTGGAGTTCTACCAGTCTGAAGATTCTGACTTGACTTATGTTTATGATCAGGTTTGTACAGGTTTGAACCAAACAGGCTTTGAAGTGAAGGGGTTTGTCATGAAACTTTAGTTAATTGCAATCTGGGACCTTATTGCTAGATGCTGTTTGATGTTGAGAAATTGTACACATTGTAACTTATAAAAATTAGAAACTACTCACTGCATCAGTTGAGGTTAAATTACATGTTGACAGTTGAAACATATTGATTACTACAGTAATTTCCCAACCAAAGTCCCTTGCCTATTTTCCCATTAAAATTCAGGTGGCGATTATTATTATTATTATTATTATTATTATTATTATTAGTAGTAGTATTATTATTAATATTATTTAACCAGGATGGTGTATTTTTCAATCAAACTTACATAAAAGAATATGAACAGGAAATGAATCTGAGAACCAAGAAAGTGTTCTTAAATTATTAAGAGTGCGATTTCTGATGCTGTGGTGATGACATGTGTCACACACATGTGTGACACTGCAAACCCACACTAAGTGGTTAAATGGGAAGGAAACTTAAAATAAAGGCAAAAGAAGCTCACAAAGGTTAATTTTCCCAAACGGGACAGATTAAGAGCAAACACAAACCTAAAAACAGACAACTCAACATGCTGTTAAAGCTGGAAATTGAGGCTAAGCTTGTTAAAGAGCCCGATTTTCCCAATTTGGTAGATGAGTGTGTGAGTAATAAAATAAGGAAAAAAAAAAAGTAAGAAGCCAGCCACTTATTGCCTTCTGTTAATTAGGGAAACTATTTAAATACTCATCATGGAAAATAAAACTCATCAATAATCTCACTCACTCATTTGCTGAACCGCTTAATCCTACTGGGCTCGGAAGGAGGTTGGTGCCCATCTCAGCCAACTTTGGGCTAAAGGCGGAAAACAGCTCACTAGACCATTGTAGGGCCAACACACACACAACCATTCACACTCACACCTAGGGTTGTTTGGAACAATAAGCTCAATGTGCATGTCTATGGGCTGTGGGAGGAAACCAGAGTACCCAGAGGAAACCCACGCGATCACGGACACAACATGCAAACTCTACAGAGAAATACCCAAGCCTGTGTCTCGAACCCAGGTCCCTCTTGCTGTAAGGCGGACGTGCTAACCAGTGCACCACCGTGCCGCCCAGTGTCAGTAACTCATACGTGTATATACAGAGCTCGTACATTGTTAAAGTGAGGCTGAGTTATAGTGGTGCACTCACTATAGTATGCACTTTCACACCTATTAGTTCAGGAATCATTTGTGTGTTAAAGTGTGGGTATGAATTATCTTCGGTGGAATGGCCTTGATTTTAAGTGCACTGTGGTATTCCTTCGATAGCAAAATCGATCACGTTGTTCTCATAAATTCTCATAAAGGACTTGTATTGTTTCTCATCAGAACTCACCATAAATTACACAACACTTCTATCAATACAGCAGAAATAATGATATCTTTACCACCTGCGGTAATCTCAGTTTCTCCAGGAAATTAAAACAAGGAAAAGCGATTAGCATGTTGTGCCATCTCATCACTCGATTGCCGGACCAATTAATCCTACTAGGGTTGCGTGGAGGCTGGAGCATATCTCAGCCAACACTGGGTGAAGGCAAGGTACTTCCTGAACAGCTCACCAGACCATCGCAGGGCCAACACACACACAACCATTCACACTCACACCGAGGGGCAATTAAGAACAGACAGTTAGTCTAATGTGCATGTCTTTGGACTGTGGGAGGAAACCGTAGTATCTGGAAGAAACCCACACAACATTATTCTGTAATCTATGTAGAAGTCCTTCTAGAGCTTGCACGTGTGTGTGAGTGTGTGTATGCATATGCTAAAGGATTCATTCATTCATTCATTCATTTTCTGAGCCAATTAATCCTAATTAGGGTCACGTGGCACGCCGGCGCCCATCTCAGCCCACACTACACCTTAGACAGCTCGCCAGGCCATCGTAGGGCAAAAACACACTGACGGCAATGGTCAGCAATGGTTCTTTTACATGCCTCTCACCACAGACAGTGAGAGACATGGCTGGCCTTTGATAGCCCTGGGGGGACGCAGTGTCAATGCGGTGATAGTGGGGCTTGAACCCTCCGACCTTGGGATCAGCACTGCCCCTATTAGAGGATTCATGACTGCCACTTTTTTACTAGTTGCTACTCACTCACTCATTTACTGAAGCGCTTAATTATAAAAAGGGTCGTGGGAAGGTCCGACCCTAGATCAGCCAACCCTGGGCGAAAGCAAGGTACACTTTGGACAGCTCGCCAGACCATCTCAGGGCCAACTCAAATACACAAAACATTCACACTCACACGAAGAAACGATTCGGATCTAGCCTAATATGCATGTCTTTGGACTGTGGGAGGAAGCCGGAGTACCCGAAAGAAACCCATGCAAGCAATATGCAAATCCCATGCAGAACCGCCAGGGACTCGAAACTGGGTCTTTTTGCTGTGAGGCGGACATGTTAACCACTATACCACTGTCCTACCCAGTGTCAGTAACTAGTAAAAAACTAGTATTTATTTGAAAGATGTTCTTTTACATTGATTTAACTGCACGGAAATGATAAGGAGTGAGAAGCAAACCTTTGTCATGTATGCTAGGGTGGAATGGTATTCCCCTCCAACATTTATATCAATACTGTGTGCGTAAAATTCTTTCAGTGTAAACTGTTGGGGTAATTATAAAGAGATTCTATCCAAAATGAGACAGAGTTATCAGACAGACGACAGGAATACCCCAGAAATGCTTGTGGTGTAAATTAGTTAGTTCTGAGTGGGGCAAACACTGTAGGCTCCATAGATCACACTGATCCAGTGCGGCTGATGTTTTTTTTTTATCTGAAATAAAACGGTTCATTGGTCTCATGTCTTGCTTGGCATGAACGGAAAGTGTGCGGCAGTCAAACAGATGATGTGCAGTGAAGACTGTATTAGAAATCAATTTGTCTCTGTTTATCCACATTCCACTTTACGGCCCATCGAGATCAATCAATGTCATATAAAACGCGATGGCTCGGAGACACATTGATTGGCGTGGTTTTAGAGTCAAATATGAAAATCAGAGCCTACTTCAAAAGTGGATTTATTTCAGCCTAAGATTCTGTTCAGTACCGCATGATTCTGTCTTAAATACTGTACATCACCATCGAGGATATACAGAAGTGTACACATCATGGTATTTAGTGGCACATGGTATACATGTAAGCAGAGTTTTTACATGCATATCACTGCATATCACTTTCTTCTTCTTTTTGTACCTACTTTAATTCATTTGCATGTAAGACAGGGAGTCACAGATACAGAGAGGAAGAGAGAGAGAGTGTTTTTGGGCCGTGGAAGGAAAACGGAGTACCTGGAGATAACCCGCACAAGCAGAGGGAGAGCATGCAAACTCCACACAGAAATGCCTGAGCCTGGGACTCGAACCCAGAACCTACTTGCCATCTTACTGCCCAGTTTACCACCCGGTATTTAAATAAATAAGGTACAGATTCATTTTGAACCCTGCTTCTAATTTTATATAGAAACAGTGAGTACTGGGGGTGTGTGTGAGAGAGAGAGAGAGAGAGAGAGAGAAAGAGAGAGAGAGAGAGAGAGAGAGAGATTGTCAGGACAGCAGATTGTGCCCAGTGTAAGGCAGTTTGTTCTCGGCAGGAGAGCAATATGGTGAGCAGGGGACGCTCTCTCTATCTCTCTCTCTCTCTCTCTCTCTCTCTCTCTCTCTCTCTCTCTCTCTGTGTACTCTACTCTATGTTGCCCCCTAAAGGAACTGCACTGTTTATTTCTTTCCAACCCTGACACCCTTCGGTATTTAGCCTCTGCTTGTGTGCAATCGGTGCCTGTGTGTGTGAATGTGTGTGTTAATGTGTGTGTGTGTGTGCCATCATTACCATCTTCTGTAACTTACACCTGTTCATAATTCATCAGTGTCTTTAGGTGCATATGTATTAAAGTACCAAAAACAAACATTTTAATTGTACTACACACACACACACACACACACACACACACACACACACAGTTACATATCTGAGGCAGTTTGAGTGTGTATGATTTATTACATTTTGTAAGCACAGCCACCAGCTCATCTGTGTTCTACAGGCAGGTGGTTTACTCACATTGCTGACTGAGACAATTGTCTACATTCTGTGTGTGTGTGTGTGTGTGTGTGTGTGTGTGTGTGTGTGTGTGTGTGTGTGTGTGTGTGTGTGTGCATTTGGCGCTTCGTTGCTATTGGTATTTAGTTTCTAAATCCAGCATTTATCTAAATCTATAACAAACAATTTTCTGGCTTCTGCTTGTCTATTGGAGAGGATGAGAGAACACACACATCCCTCTTACTTCCACTTCTAGATGGGCTCATTCGGAATGTGGTCAGGCCTATATAGGATATAGAGGACAAGCAAATTACAGTTATCATTGGCAGAATGCTTTAGTTCAAGATCAAGGTAAGAAAGAAACCAGTGTAACCCAGAGAAAATCCACACAAGCATGGGATGGATATAAAAACTCCTCACAGAAAGGCCAAACGCAGCTGACACTAGACGGAGTGCTCACTAGATCACTGCAGAGCCAACACACACACCTAGAGGCAGTTTGAGACAGTAAATTAGCCTAATATGCACAACTTTGGACTTGTGGGAGGAAACCGGAGTACCTGGAGGAAACCCACACAAGCATGAGGAGAACATGCAAACTCCACACAGAAATGCTTGAGTCTGGGACTCGAACCCATGACTCTTCTTGGCATGAGAGCGGACATGCTAACCACTACACCAACGTACCGCCCAGTTTTTTTTTTTAGATAAATACATTTTACAAATACATTTTGAACCCTGCTCCCAATTTTATAAAGAAATAGTCACAACATGAGTACTGGCTGAAAACATGTGTCGCAGACTACACCAACACATGGAGTTGAGAGAAAGTTCTCCCGGGAGATTATAAAATCTTGAAGTGAAGCCCGTCTTCAGTGATCCACAGCACCCCAGTGTGGCTGAGATTCAGGTTGGACTTGAGTTGGAAAGAATGCTGCAGTCCAAGTCGTGGAATGAGTGTGTCTCAGGGAGAGGATGTACCTCCTCTTGCAGTGTATGAGTCTGAACCCTATATATATATATATATATAAAATAACTCAGAGTGGGCTGGTACATCTGACCTAAACCAGAATGAATCTCTCAAACACTCTCTTGGAACATACTCTGCAGTTCTCTGTTGTGTTGCAAGCATCTGAAGGAGAACACTGACTCACTCAGTAGGGGTGTGTGGGTGTGTGTCTCTGTGTGTGTGTTTTAACCTCTTCAACTCACAGACTTCCTGTCATAACTACACATACACACAGTACCTTTCCTATTAGATGTGATGTTGTTGCTATAGCAATATATTTTAGTAGCAATATGTTTTTTTGCTTTTATTCATAAAGTGCTTGCTCACTTACTTACTCACTCACTCACTTGTTTGCCAAACCGTTTAATCCTACTTGGGTCACGGGGAGGCTGGAGCCTCTCTCAGACTTTAACACTTTACAAAGGCAGGGGACACCCTGAACATCTCGCCAGGCAATTGCAGGACCAACACAAACACACCTAGGAGCAATTTGGAACAGCCAACCAGCCTAATGTGCATGTCTTTGGACTGTGGGAGGAAACCAGAGTACCTGAAGGAAACACACACAAGCACAGGGAAAACACAACTACAGGAAAACACACACACACACACACACCTAGGGGCAATTTGCAACAGCTACTGTGCATGTATTTGGACTGCGGAAGAAAACAGGAGTACCTGGGGGGGAACTAGTGACGCAATAATAAAGCTTAATAAGTAATGAATGCTATTGTATTTAAAAGTAATTCAAACAATTACATTACATAGGGGGCCCTGCAATGGCCTGGTGAGCTATCCACAGCTTCAGAGATCCCCAGACTCCCCCGCGACCCTAATTAGGATTAAGCTGCTTCGAAAATCAAGAACTGAATGAATGTTCTATAAGATAGCAGCTAGAGAGGAAACCTATTTAGTCTTTTAAAGAATGTCTCAAATTCTGTATAGATTTAGGCACTGAATAAAATCTTCTGATAGCTGTATGTATTGATAGGTCTTCGTCCTTCTCATTTGTATGCTCAGTTGTTTCATTTGTTGCTGGTTGAATGTAGGCTCAAGTTTGCTCAAGCTTCTGATTTCGACATTTGCTTCATGAACATTCATCCACCTACCTGAGTTAGATTGTGTGTTTTTTATTCTGTGCGAGTCTGAGTGGTGGTGTATGAGCCTCTTTTTTTATTTATTTATTTTATATTATTTTATTTGATTTTTTTTTTTGGGGTTCGAGTCACAGGCTTGGCGAGGGCATTTCTTCGGGGAGTTTGCATGTTCTCCCCATGCCTGTGTGGGTTTCATCCAAGTAATCTGGTTTCTTCCAACAGACCAAAGACATGCACTTTATGCTAATTAGCCATTCCAAATTGCCTCTATCTGTGAGTATAAGTGGTTTGAGTGTACTGGTCCTGTAATAGACTGGTGATATCTCCATTGTGTACCCTGCTTTTGCTCACAGTCGGCTGAGATAGGCTCCAGTCATGAGCCATGAATCATGCAAGGTTTTGGAGACTGATGTTTATGTGGGAGTGGGTAAAGGAGGCGGTAGCTATTGTATTTTTTGCCCTCATTCCTTCTACCCTTTTGCATTTCATTACACTGAACTTCACACTCTAAGCTCCAGACACTAACTCTCCCTCTCAGTACATTTAGTGCTTTATGATGCTCTGCAAATACACCAACCTCAAAAGCCTCCAAATCCGCTGTGGAAGGAGAAATTTAATGAGAGCTGTATGGACATTAATTATTATGGGTAGACCCTAATGCTCACTCAAACAGAAATTTGGCTTGGGAGCAAAATATGAGCTGCAGGTTTTTAACTAGGAACAACACTGCGACTATATCCGAATATGCGTACTGTCGGTCTATACTACTATTAGTTGGTACGGTGTCCAAATGCTCAGTAGACGTTTAATAGAAGTTAAATGGTAGCCATATAATCGATTTTACTCACAGTGTGCATGCTATCCTATAATTTAACTGGACCCTACAGATAAACGGAGAGGAATAATTCTATTGGACATTAGAGAGAAGATGGTAGAACAAAGCAAAGCCGGTTGTGTGATGTATGAAAGTAAGTATTTAGAGTAGTCTAAATATTCCAGCAGTTATATTTTAGCAGGATTTGTAGGTATGTGTCATCTGTGCACATGAAAAGTGGACCGGCATTGCATTTGCAGTTACTATGTGTTACTGAGTAAATGGTTGTGTGAGTGTTGGCCCTGTGATGGCCTGGCGAGCTGTCCAGGGTGTGCCCCGCCCTCACCCAGAGTCGGCTGAGATGGGCGCCAGCCTCCCCGCGACCCTTATTAGGATTAAGCGGTTAAGAAAATGAATGAATGAATGTGTTACTGAGAGACTTAAGGAACCATGATGCAAAGATTTATTTGAGTTATTGTTATTATTTTTAGCTATTTGAGTTACTGAAGCACAATCCAAAGAAAGCCATTCCAAACTGCCCTTATTTGTAAGCATAAATGGTTGTGTTTGTGTGTGTGTGTGTGGGTGTGGGTGTATTGGCCCTGTAATGGGCTGTTAAGCTGTTTAGAGTGTACCTCCCCTTCTCCCACAGTTAAGATCGGCTCCAGGCTCTCCATGACCCTAGTTCAGCAAACAGGGCGGCATGGTAGCGCAGTGGTTATCAAGTCTACATCACAGCAAGATGGTCCCAGGTTCGATTCCCGGGCTCAGGGCATTTCTGTGGGGAGTTTGCGTGTTCTCCCCGTGCTTGCGTGGGTTTCCTCGGGATACTCAGGTTTCCTCCCACAATCCAAAAACATGCACTGTAAGCTAACTGGCTGTTCCAAATCACCAAATCACAATTAGGTGTGAATGGTTGTATGTGTTGTAGCCCTGCAATGGTCAGCTGAGATGGGCGCCAACCATCCGGCGACCCTAATTAGGATTAAGCGGCTTAGAAAATGAATAAAGTTTGAGTTTGGCAAATAATGGATGCAGTGAAATGTTGCAGTTCCTTTATAGTCCTACAGGTGACACCCTATAAAGTATTTACTGCACTGGCATGGCAGCATTGTGCAGCTTTTAAAGTATGACTCAGCTGTTAAAGTTTTTGAAAATTGTAACAAAAAACAAACAAAAACAAAACAAATAAACAAACAAAACAAAAAAATAAAAACACCAGCAAGGTATCGTGGTATCGCATTGGGTGGTCATAGTGGTGGGATTTGAGCTCATAACCTTTATGTCGCTACTAGAAACCACTTTAACCAGGTGAGGTATCACTGCTTTAATCTTTCAGCCAGTGAATACATGCCTACCGAACGAACACGTCTTTAAGGTCTGCAAATGAAAACTCTGAGTTGGGTCTCTTGCTTTCCTGTTCTCTGTAGTTTTTTCCCACCATCCCTTGTACTCTTAAATCTGCAAATCCTCTGAGTCATTCATTTCCTGCTCCTGCTCTGTTTTGTATTTGCTCTGTGTATTAAACTGCTCTTATTTATTTGAGGTGTCTTTCGAACGGGGTTAGTAAAAGGCTTTCATTAAATCCATTCTCTCCCTTTCTCCATCTTCCTGTAGCTATTACTGCACTCACCCTGACATATATACAGGTGCAGAGCTTTTAAGCCTAATGAGACCTCTTGTCCTGTTGAGATAGACAATTAGGATGCACATGCTAATGCACTGTTTATTATTTCCAACCTTGATTATGACCGTGCACAAACACACACATTATCACTCATATACTCATGCACATTACCTGATTTTGATGAATATATGAACAAGTCATTATTTATAAGCATAATATAATAAACCTATATCTTACTTTCCTCTCATTAGCTTCCGCCGCCAACGAAGGTCCGTCTGTCCGTTCATCTGCTATGTCTACTTGTAGGGCGAGAACTTCAGAAGGAAATGACACAGAATCACCAAATTTGATGTGTAAGTCCCCTTCAGGGGCACATAGGGTGGGGTTGTATATGGGTCACTTTGAACTTGTTTCAGGGTCACTTTTTACATATTGGACATAAATGGTCCCGCTAGCAGGAGCACCTGAATGCTTGTGGTCTATTTTTTTATTTTAATATGAAGATCAGCCTCTTCAGGTTCCAACTGAAGAACACAATCTTATAAATTAAACAACTACAAAGCGATTGATATTATAGCGAGAATTAAGAAAAAAAACATAATTAATGGATAGTAGTATACACTATTATATATATATATATATACAATAGTTGCAGTGAAGATTATACATCACCACTTTTGTCTAAAGGGCTCCTAATAAAAATAAGTAAAAAATTACTTTTCTATAAATTGTTGGTGAAAATGTATTGAACAATGCTATAAAAAATCTATCTATCCATCCATGTTTGCATCAGCAGTCCATTATCTTTACTTTCCCCCTACTATTTGCTTAAATCTTTCTATAGCCTATTGAATGCATTCCTTTAGGTCATTTATGGTCTTTCTTGCATAATTGTGTGCAAATTAATGATCCTTAGACAGTGAATCTGAGCTGCACCAGAGATCCATTTCACAGATTTTGCACTTGTGATGCCTAATGCTGGTATTATGACCATGCAGGACATCTGGGCCACAATAATGCTGGCCATCGGTGGGTCTGTGACCAACTGCACCACTCTGGTTCACTCTTTCTGAAAGAATTCTCTTTTTAACTTGTTTTTGAAACATGCTTTTTAACATTTCATTATTTATTTATTTGTTTGTTTGTTTATTTTTTATTGTAATGTGCCCTGGGGTATGGCAGAAGTGCCCTAGGCTATATATTAACCTAAAAAAAGTACACACAATATTTACAGCATTTGGCAGATGCTGTTATCCAGAGCAACTTACAATTATCATTTTTTATACAACTGAGCAATTGAGGGTTAAGGGCCTTGTTTATGGGCTTAACCGTGGTGATAGTGGGTACTGAACTGCTGACCTTCGGATCAGTAACCCATCGCCTTAACCAATAAGCCGCCACTGCCTCATTCCACTTCCAAACCAATCTGTGCTTGTTTCTCTGCAATTCTGAAGATGCAGAAACGTTCAGCAGAAAATATGTAGTGTGAAAGACAGTGAATATGTATGTATGTATGTATGTATACATATGATTTTATCCAATTATCTATATGTCTTACACATTCCTAAACTGCAAGGCTGTGGTGACAGTAGTGGTGTCATCATTTGGGTGGTATCAGATAGTGTGATCATAGAGAAATCACGACTATACAATAACTGTAAAAGAACTGGGTGCCAGAAAATTTTTGTATGTTGACGTTATCAGCTGCAGTGCAAAATTCACAGTTAAGTTCTAATAACTTTAACGATGATTTTATTCTTATTCTCTCTTAGCAAAACTGTTTGAATCAACAGAAATCTAATGCCATCTTCACAGTTTCTGGGTGTATATTTAGCATATCATATGGGACCATCATTATGCTCCCATTTGGACCTAAATATACACAATTCCTTTTCTTTGTTTAATATGCAGTGACCTGAGTGTATGCATCTCAGGGGATCCTTCTATATTTGAGTTCTCACTCCTTCTCAGTGGTTTTTCCATGCACAGGAAATACCTTGTTAGTCCTTCTTAAGCTCAATGCTGAAACCTGAGTATGATAAATATTGTGACTGGAGGTAAAAAAAAAAAATAATGTTCAGAATTTGTTGTTGGGTAATTGGGATGCAAGTAATATGTGTGTCTGTGTGTTTGTGTGTGTGTGTAGGGGTATGTGTGTCTTTGAGTCTGGGTGAGTGATGCTGTGAAAAGTGGATATGGAAGACTGGGAAACGTTTTGTTCTTGCTGAACCCCCTGTATGACAGCCATGCAATTATTCTGACTAATTACAGTGTTTTGTTCCTGCCAGTGAGTCACAGCGAATCCCTACAGAGTTCAGTCTGAATAAAGTCTACTGTATTTATGAAACAGCTTTAATGGTAAACTTTATCTCAGATTCTTCAGCTGTTTTAATCACTAGTTTGACTGCAGGTATAACAGGGTTTCCATTGCAGCTATGTGTAAAATAGAAGCAATATATATTGTATTATTATTATTATTATTATTATTCATTTTAAGCTGCCTAATCCTAATTGGGTTGTGGTACCCTTCTCAGCCGACTCTGGGCGAAGCCAGGGTACACCCCGAACTGCTCACCAGACCATTTCTGGGCAACACACATACAACCATTCGCACTTATTCTCACAACTAGGGGCAATTTTAGCTGCCAATCAGCCTACTGTGCATGTTTTTGGACTGTGGGAGAAAACCTGAGTATCCGAAGGAAACCCACACAAGCACAAGGGGAAGAACACGCAAACTCCCCACAGAAACGTCCTCGCCAAGCCCAGGAATCGAACCCGGGACCTTCTTACTGTGAGGCAATCGTGCTAACCACTGTGGCACCGTGCTTATTATTATTATTATTATTATTATGATTTTTTTATCACTATAAACACTTGCGAATGTTCTTGTTTTCTATGAAGTGATGCTGTGCTGGGTTTCTCCTCTTGTGACAGCACTGAAGGCCCAGTGATGCTCATCGTTTAAGATGGAAACAGTTACAGATAAATCTGTACTTCGAGTTCATTTTGTCCATATTTGTGCACATTTTTCGAAAGCTTACTTTAGCCTGTTTCCTAGAGAACAAGTATCAGAATGGATCCAATCATAATGAGCTTGAAGCACTATGTAAGCCACTCTGGATAAGGGCATCTGCCAACTGCCGTAAATGTGTGTATGTAAATGTTTGTATTTCAACAGTGTGGCAAACTTTGGGGTGGGGTGGGGGTCGGGGGGTAGTAGTTAAGTCAAGCTAGTTATTGGAAATACAGCCAATGAAATTTTTTGTGATTTTAAAAAGTAATTTCATAAATAAATAATGATAAACGGATGAGGGCGGCGCAGTGGTGCAGTGGCTAGCACGTCCGCCACACAGCAAGGTCCTTGGTTCGATTCCCGGGTTGGTGAGGGCATTTCTGTGCAGAGCTCTCATGTTCTTGTGTGGGTTTCCTCTGGTTACTCTGGTTTCTCCAACAGGCTAATTGTCTTTTCCAAAGCACCCCCGCAGGTGTGAGAGTGAGTGTGAATGTTTGTGTGTACGCGATGGCCTAAATTAGGAATAAGTGGCTTAGAAAATGTATGAATACATAGATGAGGGCCGATCATGGAAGTACAGACTTGTGGTTTGTTCTTATTATTTTAATGACATCAAGCAGTCACTCAATCTGAAAATTGGAGGAAGGAAATGAATGGAATTTTCTTTGGCTTCTTTTTTTTAATTCAAATATGTGTTGAAATTCCACCCCAGTCAGAAGTTGGGCACCCCTTTTAATTCAATTTGGATTCGAATGAGTAGGTTCCGTAGAAGGCTTGACTGGTTCTGTCTGTATATTTAACTTTTCTCTTCCGGAAACTTTTATACAAAGCTCCGTCAGGTGCCGGGCAGATATAAACAGATATAAAATACTGACCTCCTATTGACCACCAAGGACAGGAAGACATGTACTGTAAAGATGAATGATGGCTCTCGCTCTTCTCCTCTGGCAGTGAATCAGAAACACTGTTCACAAACATCAGTGTAAACTAATAAGACAGAAGGATGAGCAATATGAGGAAAAATAGGCATTTAAAAATAAAACTTGTTTTTACGATATTTTTAGAAATAAAAAATTTAGTTTTAAAGAAAATGAGGTGTAGAACTGCAACATTTAAATGCAACATTTAAATGTATTGGGCATTATGTATCCGGGTAAATTACATCAACATGGCTGGTGGTGTAGTGGTTAGGGTGCTGGGCTAATGATCGAGAGGTTGTGGGTTCAAATCCCTATTAGACTCTACCGTGCTAAGATCCCTTGCAAGGTCTTAACCGCAAGTGTGCCTCTGTCTGTATAAATGGGTTCCAGCAAATATACTGGGAAGGTAACCTGTGACGGAGTAGCGTACCATTTGTAGTCGCTTTACGCCTGAGAAACTGGGATAAGCTTCGGCTGTGATCAGATTTACCTTAATCATTCATTCATTTTTTGAACTGCTTAATCCTACTTAGGGTCACAGGGAGGCTGGTGCCCGTCTCAGCCGACTCTGGGTGCGGGCAGAGCACCCTGGACAGCTCACCAGGCCATCACAGGGCACAAACATGCTGCACAGGGGGAGTCTAAAACTCAAGATGTTTTATTTGCTGTCTCTGATTTTCCCTGGAAGGAAGTTTTCTTGGCTGTCAAGTTGGTATTCCCACTTAGACTTAGACTTGGTCTTGGTCTTGGCCATTAATCTGGTAAAATATTGCGGATGGTTTCAGCCATGTCCAGTTGCCTACTACAATGTAATCTAGCCTCGATGAGCATTGACATCAGTAACCAATTATAAACATGCCAAAATTAAATTAGACTTTTTATATCTCACAAACGCCTTTGGACTTAGTCTTGACTTAACCAGTCCTTGTTTAGGACTCATTAAAGATGGTCTTGACTGGCTCCCGAGTGGCGCATCAACAAGGTGCGTAACTATAAACCTGGAGATCGCAAGTCCGAATCCAGGTTGATGTCACAGCCATCCATGACAGGGAGTCCGTGGAAGCTAATTGGCCGAGCTCGCACTGGAGGGAGGGATGGCATATGCTCATTTCCCTGTCACTCACAACGATTACCAGCCAGTCTTGGGCGTCTGTGTGCTCATTCGTACGAGGGGGCGGATGGCGCTTTCCCCTCTGAGTGTGTTAGACCGCTCCCAAACACGCATGCGTTGCAGTTCGAAGAGAAGTAGGTGGTAGCATTGCCTGAATAAAATTAGGGGAGTAAATGGAAAAAAAAAGCTGAAAAAATGGTGAAAAAATATGATCTTGACTACAGCTCTCCCTGCAAGTGTTTTTCATTTCAAGACCCACCTGAAGTCTCTGTACAGCGCCTTCAGGGGTATAAACAGCAGCCCAGATCAGTTCTGTCTTGATGATACTCAAGTGGGCTTAATAGGAAAAAACAACATCTGTACATCTGGATAATAACCCCTCATGTAATAACCGAGCCATTCCTGACGACTGCTGTGTGACTGATTTTTGTCATAAAATATAATTTTGTTTTTGATTAAAAAAAAAAAAAAAAGAAGCATTTTCCCTACACTTCCTCAGATCTGGTCTTCATTCCTGTCCAGTCAGCCTTGAAATAACTTCCGCTTACCCGTCTCACATGAAGAGAAGCCGATATATGATGATATGGTGGACCATTATCCCCAATGCCTGCTAGGCACTTCATCACTGTGCGTGTCTCCTGGGCTTATTCTCTGAATATGTGTGTGTGTGTAACAGGTTGTGTATCAATGTTCTACTTCTACTATTAGCATAGCATTAGATGTGAATGTATATGCAGTGCTACAGATTTATATTCCTCTAAGGCTTTGACGAACAAGCTTACTTTATGGCAGAGAATGCAGACCCATGTAGTAGGTTGTATTTTTAAACTCAGCCCATCAATCAAATTAAGCAGATTAATAGTTGGGTGTGTTTACCTGCTCTGATGATGCCTTAGACACACTTAAACTACTGGATTAGGCTAATAAAATGCGCAGGAACTAATTAAAATTCAGACATTCACCATGGCTACCGAGGCTAGATCGCTGTAGCATACAGAGCCTCGTAAATTATATAGCCTTCTGTAGACACTTAGAAGAGCACAAACATAAAAATGTTCCAGGTAAATAATAGACCAGACTAAATTATGAAATAAATAATGATAACAGACTGCAATAGACTGGTGTGCTGTACCACTGAGGTTACACTGAAGGAGATTTTTAAATTTGTGGAGATTTTAAAATATTGTATTTGCTATAGCAATTGAAAACTATTAGGGCTAATGGCTGGCAAGGTGGTGTAGAGATTAGCACCTCACAGCAAGAAGGTTCTGGGTTAGATTCCTGGGCTCGGGGCGTTTCTGTGTGGAGTTTGCATGTTCTCCCTGTGCTTGTATGGTTTTCCTCCGGGTACCCCGGTTTCCTCGTACAGTTCAAAAGTATGCACAGTAGGCTAACTGACTGTTCCAAATTGCCCCTAGGTGTGAGTGTGTGTGTGTGTTGGCCCTGCGATGGCCTAGCGAGCTGTCCCGGGTGTACCCTGCCATCGCCCAGTGATGGCTGAGATAGACGCCAGCCTCCCCGCGACCCTATTACCATTAAGCAGATAGGAAAATTATTGACTCAGGGAATGTTAGGGCTAATGATTAGCCTGGTCATTGCCAAAATGATGCGAAGTGTGTTGTCATGCTGCTTTAATGCCTCATGCTTTCAACATTTCCTGTAAATAACAGCAGGTTTCTTTTTCCTTGTGATTCTATGTGATGCTTATTTATGCTCAGTGGATAAAAACTGCACCCTATTAACAACAATAGGGTGCAGTTTTTATCCACTGAGCATAAATAAGCATCACATAGAGCTGCCACAAGGAAATAGCTCCAAATCTTTCTCTATCAATATTTAAACATTAAAATTCAGCACAGGATAAATAGTGAGGATCCCCATTGAGGATATAATGATAATACCGTACTGCTTGGTTGTAGTTATACCGTGGCATTTGAACGTGATATGCATTATCAGATTTTGTCAGATTAAGTCTGTATGGCATTTTGTATTTGGTTTTACCGTAACTCGGTGCTATGACCTTTCTGAGATCTTTAATATTTCTTCTACTCTGGTTTTTTTCTTTGAATAATGAAGCAACTCTGTGAGCCAACTTTTAATGATGCCTGCTTAAAAAAATCTTTTTCTTGTTCCTGCTTTACTCTTCTAGATAGAGTGCAGTGCTTGATTGCTTAACCATTGAAACACCAGTGTTTTTTGTTAGGTGATTTTCTTTTTAGGTTCCTGTAAGATGATAATAATAATGATAATAATAATAATAGGGTTCGATTCCCAGGATTTGGTGTTTCTGTGTATTGTTTGCATGTTCTCCCCGTGCTTGTGTGTGTTTCCTCCGGGTACTCCGGTTTCCTCCTGCAGTCCCAAAACATGCACAGTACTCTAATTGGCTCCATCTTGACCCTAGTTGTGAGTTAGTTTATGTGTTTTATTTTCCATCATCAATTCATTTTGGCTAAATACAGTTTTCTGGCAGAAGCACTCCAGCTCAAAGGCTTATTATCTGTTATTCCCGTTTACATCATGTTTCGGCTCTGTTATATAAAAAAAAAAAAAAAAAAAACAAACACAAGACTGAGTCACAGAATGTGGAGAAGTCCAAAATGAAGTGTTAAGAAACAGTATAAGACTTATATATTATACAATTTCAAGAGAAATAAAAAATGGCGATGTGGATGGTTG
>JAOUQZ010064639.1:0-19518 GCA_028564935.1 Neosilurus hyrtlii
TATATATATATATATATATATATATATATATATATATATATAGGTATATGAGGGAGAGAGACTGTATGGTGCAGACTATGTGTGTGTATTTTCATGTCACAGGTCACTCAGTCACATCAATGTTATTCCCCTATCTCTAGAAACCATATCTAAGAATTTTGCATCTGTAGCTTTAGTATGTTATCATAAGACACATAAAGGTTATGTTGTGAAGATTTATGGCAGAGATTTGCCCCTGTGCTTGAAACACAAAAAGGTTTGGGGTGTTATTGTGTTACGGCATTACAAAAGAGAAGCATCTCCACGTCAACCTCAAATCACAGATTGCAACTTCAACTCTGTTTTTACCTTCAACTGACATTCTAAATTTAAGCTATGATCGATTGGCCATAAGATCTGGGTTTTACCATGCACACAGGTGAATTTCTGTCATAGTGTAAAACAGTTTTGCACCCTGTGTTAAACACACTTGCATGCTATTTTTTTTGCATTTCTATTTTGGAGGATTGTAAACTACACACATTGGGACAATAATTAACAGTAATACAAATGTCCAAATGTAACTTTGATTTTGTCCACTGGTTCCCTGTTTAGTTATAATTATTGTGGAATGACACACGTGTGTGTGTGTGTGTGTGTGTGTGTATATATGTCTTATGGTACTTGTAGTAGGCCTCTATCAGTCTCGAAAGGCTATGGAAAATTCGCTCTGGTTGTTTTCAGGTCTGGAACAGTATCACGCGAGCGTGGCATCAGATTTGGCGTGACCTTGCTTCACTCATCTTCCAAGCTGACCGGTCTGAGGCGGTGGCTTCCCAGGTGCTGAGGTTAGCACCAAGGGTCTTCAGATATCGCTTGCAGGGGTCTTTAAAGCACAGATGGGGTCTTCCTGTTGGGCGCTGACCTTGTGCCAGTTCTCCATACAGGAGGTCTTTTGGGATCCGGCCGTCTTCCATCCGCACGACGTGGCCGAGCCAGTGCATGCGTCTCTGCTTCAGCAGGGTGAACATGCTGGGGATCCCCACTCTCTCCTGGACCGCTGTGATTGTGACTTTTGTCACTGTTCTACCAAGTGATGTTCAGGATGCGTCGGCGGGACCGCATGGGAAAGCTTCTGTTCTTGTCGAGCATGGATGGTCCAGGACTCACTGCTATACAGGAGGGTGCTCACGACGCAAGCTCTGTAGACCTGGATCTTGGTGTGCTCTGTCAGCTTGCTGTCGGAGCACACTCTGTTGGTCAGCCTGGGCATGGTGTTAGCTGCCTTGCCGATGCGCTTTTTCAGCTCGGATTCGACGGACAGGGAGTCGGAGATTGTCAAATCAAGGTAGACGAAGTCGTGGATGACTTCCAGTTCATGGTCAGAGATCGTAATCTGTGGCGGATGGTCCACATTCTGCACCAGAACTTGCATTTTCTTCAGGGTGATGGTGAGCCTGAAGTCACGGCAGGCCTTGCTGAAGCAATCCGTGAGCAGCTGGAGGTCTTCGGCTGAATGTGCTGTGATGGCAGCGCCATCTGTGAGGAGAAAGTCTCGCAGGCATTTCAGCTGGACTTTGGTCTTGGCTTTTAGTCTGGACAAGTTGAAGAGCTTCCTGTCTGACCTAGTCCTGAGGTAGATGCCTTTTGTGAAATTCCCGAAGGCGTGCTTGAGCAGAACAGTAAAAAAGATTCCAAACAAGGCCGGCGCCAGCATGCAGGCCTGCTTCATTCTGCTTTGGATGTTGAAGGCCTCGGACATCAAGCCGTTGAAGACCACAGTGCCTTTCATGTCCTCGTGGAATAACTGGGTCACACTGAGGAGTCTGGGTGGGCAACCGATCTTGGGGAGGAGCTTAGAGGCCCCCCCTGCTCACTAGGTCGAACACCTTCGTGAGGTCGATGAAGGCAATGAACAGTGGCTACCGCTGCTCTCTGCACTTCTCTTGCAGCTGTCTGAGGGAGAAGACCATGTCTATGGTTGACTCTCTGGCACAAAGGCCACACTGCGATTCAGGGTAGACTCTCTCAGCGAGAACTTGCAGTCTCTTCAGAGCGACTGGAGTGAAGAGCTTCGCAACAATGCTGAAAAGTGAGATGCCATGGTAGTTGTTGCAGTCACTCCTGTCTCCCTTGTTCTTGTAAAGTGTAATGATGTTGGCATCCCACGTGTCTTGTGGTACTGCACCCTCTCTCCAGCACAGGCAATGGATCTCATGCAGCTCTGTGATGAGGGTGACCTTGCAGCACTTCAGCACCTTGGCAGGGATGCTATCCTTCCCTTGTGCTTTGCCGGCAGCCAGGGAATCCAGCACCTCACTGAGTTCCTTGATGGTTGGTTCTGCATCAAGTTCAAGTGTTGGCAGGCACTCAGTGGCATTCAGGGCATCGTCAGTGACCAAGTTCTCTCTGGCATAGAGCTTGGAGTAGTGCTCTACCCAGTGCTCCATCTGCTGTTCTCGGTCTTGAATGACATCACCAGTGGCCGACTTCAGGGGAGCTGTTATCTTCTAGGTTGGACCAAGAGCCTGCTTGATTCCATCGTACATCCCTCTGATGTTTCCAGTGATGCCTGTGATCTGTATCGAGGAGTAGAGCTGGAGACAGTAGTCATTGACGCACTGTCTGGCAGCCTTCTGCACCTTGCCACTGGTGGCCCGGTGGGCCTGGAGCATGTGCTCGCTGGGCCAGGCTTTGTATGCAGCTAGTGCAGGCCGTTTCTCTTCAAGGATGGGTGTCAGTTCTGTAAAGTGGGCTCAAACCAGTCTGCTGACTTGCTGGTCTTCTTGCCATAAGTTTACATGGCAGCATTGTAGACGGCCTGAAGTGTTCCCATCTCTTTTGGGCTTTGGCTGTGGATGGGCCTGGGAGGGATTTTTCGATGGCTCTCACTAATTCCTCAACCTTCTCCTGGTCTCTCCTTGTCCTTATTGGTGGAATGCATTTTCTTCTTCACCTTACTTACCTCACCGAACTGGCCAAGACAGGTTGGCCAGGAGTTGTGATCGGCACTCTCTTTGGCATTAAAGTCACCAAGGATGAACAACAGCTCCTTCTCTGGAATTCTGCTGATGGCTGTGCTGAGGTCATCGTAAAACCTGTCCTTATCTTCTGAAGGGTATTTCAGTGTGGAAGCATACGCGCTGATCAGGGTGACCGGCCCAGCTGAGGTGTGGAGTTGGAAGGACAGGATGCGCTTGCTGCCCTCGGTGGGTGGAGTGATGGACTCTAGCAGGCTGTTTCTCACTGCAAATCCCACACCGTGTTCTGACCTCCTCTGGTGTCTTTCCCTGCCAGAAGAAGAAATCTTTCTCTCTGACGGACTCAGATCCTGAGAACCTGGTCTCTTGAAGAACGAGGATGCCCATCTACAGACTGCTCGGTTCTCTGTCGATGTCTGCTGTCTTGCGAGTGTCATCTCCCTCCTGCAGATCGTCACTGAAACCGTGTGTCATGGTCCTGACATTCCAAATGCCCAGTTTAAGGGCATGGATTTACTTTGATTTTGATTTGTTGCCTGGTGCGAACTTTGCCAAGCTGCTTGTCGGTTTGACCCTAAACCTAACGTACCCAGTGAGGTTAGCAGACCGTGGCAAGGCAGCACCTAGCTGTCTGGGGATTGTTCACTGACGGAAGCAGCCCCTGACATCTAGCCCTACACCAGTGGAGCAGTAGCAGTAGACTGCTGCTTCCCATGTTGTGTAGCGAAGCTGGAATGTCCTCTCCAGGGCGCAGTGTCTGGGTAGGAGGGCATGGAGACAGACTGCTACCCCATCCTCCCCAGTTTGACATCACTGGAATGGTCCACTTGAAGGGTAAAGCCGATACACATGATTCCAGTGCCTTTGCAGGAGTTGTCAGGATGGGGCTGTACACAGCATCATACTGCCTTAGGGACTCCGGCTCCTGATTTTTCCTCATGGATGACTCCCAAAGCCTTTCTCTTGGGTGGGTATAGCCGCAAGGCAGCGGCGGTTTGAAATTTGTGTTGTCCTTCACCTAGACAAGCTACTGGCCTAGATTGGCGCATCTTCTAATGATGCATCCTGCAGTAACACACCTTGTAATAATTCATCCTCTAATAATGCATAGTCTAATTATGCACTTTGAAATAATGCATCTTCGAAAAAAAAATAAAATAAAATAAACATTATACTGCTCAAAAAAAATAAAGGGAACACTTAAACAACACAATGTAACTCCAAGTCAATCACACTTCTGTGAAATCAAACTGTCCACTTAGGAAGCAACACTGATTGACAAACAATTTCACATGCTGTTGTGCAAATGGAATTGACGACAGGTGGAAATTATAGGCAATTAGCAAGACACCCACAATAAAGCTGTGGTTCTGCAGGTGGTGACCACATTCTCAGTTCCTATGCTGTGTCTGTCAGCGTAGTGTCCAGAGCATGGAGACGCTACCAGGAAACAGGCCGGTACATCAGGAGATGTGGAGGAGGCCGTAGGAGGGCAACAACCCAGCAGCAGGACTGCTAACTCTGCCTTTGTGCAAGGAGGAACAGGAGGAGCACTACCAGAGCCCTGCAAAATGACCTCCAGCAGGCCACAAATGTGCATGTGTCTGCTCAAACGGTCAGAAACAGACTCCATGAAGGTGGTATGAGGGCCCGACGTCCACAGATGGGGGTTGTGCTTACAGCCCAACATCGTGCAGGATGTTTGGCATTTGCCAGAGAACATCAAGATTGACAAATTTGCCACTGGTACTCTGTGCTCTTCACAGATGAAAGCAGGTTCACGCTGAGCACATGTAACAGACGTGACAGAGTCTGGAGATGCCATGGAAAACGTTCTGTTGCAAGCAAAACATTCTCCAGCATGACCGGTTTGGCAGTGGCTTAGTAATGGTGTGGGGTGGCATTTCTTTGGGGGGCCGCACAGCTTTCCATGTGCTCGTCGGAGGTAGCCTGACTGCCATTAGGTACCGAGATGAGATCCTCAGACCCCTTGTGAGACCATATGCTGGTGCTGTTGGCCCTGGGTTCCTCCTAGTGCTAGACCTCGTGGCTGGAGTGTGTCAGCAGTTCCTGCAAGACGAAGGCATAAATGATATGGACTGGCCTGCCCATTCTCGAGACTGGAATCCAATTGAGCACATCTGGGACATCATGTCTCTCTCCGTCCACCAATGCCGCGTTGCACCTCAGACTGTCCAGGGGTTAGCGGATGCTTTAGTCCATGTCTGGAAAGAGATCCCTCAGGAGCCCATCTGCCACCTCATCAGGAGCATGCCCAGGCATTGTAGGGAGGTCATACAGGCACATGGAGGCCACACACACACTACAGAGCCTCATTTTGACTTGTTTTATGGACATTTCCTCAAAGTTGGATCAGCCTGTAATGGGTTTTTCCACTTTAATTTTGAGTGTGACTCTAAATCCAGACTTCCATGGGTTAATAAATTTGATTTCCATTGATGATTTTGGGTGAATTTAATAATATAAATAAAAGTATGGCTAATAAACAAAACACTGAAAATACTAATTTCTGAGAAAATTATAAGGGTGCTGCAATGTTTTTTTTACTTTTGCATAGCATGAATGAATTTAAAGCCATATGGAATGGTCTAGCAAGTGAAGAAATTAAAAAATATGTGAACACTATGCCTGAAAGGTTAAATGCTAAAATCAAAGTAAAGGATGACCACATTAATATGTTTTTTCTCAAAAACGAGCGTTATACACATTATTTTAATGCACACATGTGAATGACTACTAGGTTTATTTAAACAGGTACTATGCCAATGCCATTGTTACAATGTTCTTACTGCTCCCTGACTCAACATTTCCGATCAAGGTTATTTATTTATTTATTTTAAATGTTCAAAGTTTGGCCAAATCCTTCATGTTCATGGAGACCATACACCATTCTTATGTTTCTACTGCGTTGCTACTGTGCTGTACAAGAAGGTTTTGGAAGTGTATCAGTCAGGTTTTTTGTTGTATTTAATGCATTAATTTCAGCATACACAAACTTACCACCAAAATTTACTGACTGGTTAATATTCAGATTTTATTTGTAAATAATTGTACTAAATAAACCCATTGTTGTTGTTAATTGTGTATATTTATGATATCCCAATTAATATTCATTCATTCATTCATTCATTCATTCATTCATTCATTTTCTGAACTGCTTAATCCTAATTAGGGTCACGGGGAGGCTGGCGCCCATCTCAGCCGACTCTGGGCGAGGGCGGGGTACACCCTGGATAGCTCGCCAGGCCATCGCAGGGCCAACAGTCACAAAACCATTCGCACTCACATCTAGGGGTGATTTGGAACAGCCAATTAGCTTACCGTGCATGTTTTTGGACTGTGGGAGACACAGGGAGAACATGCAAACTCCACACAGAAACGTCTGAGCTGGTAATCGAACCCAGGACCTATTTGCTGTGAGGCGGACGTGCTAACCACTACGCCAACATGCCGCCCCCAATGAATATGTAATCTCAATTTCCCTTCATAATACTACAAAATAAAAGTTGGGTTGTCAATACTCATGCCATGTGTGTTTTATTTCTTCTTAGACAGCATAGAGGCCAATGTAGAAAGCGCTGAGGTGAACGTCCAGTCTGCAACACAGCAACTTGCCAGTGCTGCAAATTACCAGGTAACTCACTGCCCTAGAGGGGATTTCATCTTGTTTGAGGAACCTTCTTTTAAGCTGCTAACCCTATTTAGCCTGTTTACTAATGGCAGGTTAAACTACCTATTGCTAACTATTCAAGTGGCTAAAAAAAATTGGGTGAATCTAAGTAATGTCGGTAAACTGTAGCTAATAGCCTGTATTGGTAATTACCTCTGGTTTGTGTGATAGTTAGCAAGACTACATCAGAAGTTATGTACAGATTGTCAGGAAATTTCTACCAGAGGTGGAAGACTTTGTTCAATTTTGGAGATGATCCACATAAAATTCTGGATTCGGGGATTTTTGAAAGTCTCCCTTTACACTGTACGAGAGGCTGATGTTTTTTGTGAGTGTGGTGTTACAGCAGGTGCTGCAACGGGTGTTGTGTACTTTCTGTTATTGTTTTTCTGCTTGGCAGAGGTTTGCCAAATAATTTCTGTAATTTCTCATATTTTTCCATCCTTGGTTAATGCTAATTAAACTACCGTATTTTCCGGACTATAGAGTGCATCAGAATATACGCCGCACCAACTAAATTTTAAAAGAAAATTTTTTTTTTCATATATTAGCCGCACCACACTATAAGCCGCAGATATATACTGCTACGTAGTGAAATGAAATATTTACACAAATATTTTGTAAATGTTTATTTACAAACCTTAATTGTTTCCAAACGGTGCCTGTAACACAGCAGTAAAACGGCTGATTGAACAAAACAGAAAAGTCATTAATGTTTTTATTCATCCTCCTCCTGTGCACTGAAACCACTGAAGTCATCTTCTTCAGTGTCGGAGTTGATGTGGAGCAGCTCAAAACACACGTGAAATGCGTTCTCTCGTGGCCATTTGTTTTCACCATAATGGATGACGCTACTGTCTTGTTAACAGTTCTAGTTAGAGGCAGGTCAACCGTTACTTCATCCATATTTATGATGTCTTCTGGTCTGATGGAATTCTCGGCCATTTTTGTTTTAATAAATTTGTGGAAGTTTGCAACTTTTTCGGGTGGAAGTTGCTGACAGACAGTCATCCACGCCCTGATGGACAGATCTTTTCGTCTCCTAAATATAAAACACCAGGACAGTCCTCCTTTAAAATCTTTAATACCCATTTCGCTGGTGATTGTGTTAGCTTTCAGTCGGATCTGCACGGTGGATACACCTCGGCCTTCTGCTCATTGTGTGTTCACCCAGTCCTCAAGAACATTTTCAAGTTTAGGCCATCTGCTTTTATGACCTCTAAAAGCCTTTGTTGTCCTTTGGCATTGAATCAGTTCTTCACGGTGCCATCTCCAACGTCTCACCATTGATTCATTAACGCCAAGCTTACGTACAGAATCTCCATTTCCTTCCTGGATAGACAGATCGATTGCTTTCAACTTAAAAGCTGCATCATATGACTTTCCATGAAGAGGGTGTGAAAAATATTTTGCATTTGTGCGTGTTCGCTGCTTGCTTCGAGTGTGCCAAAAAGAACCAGTAGCGTCTTCTTCTTTGCATTGACCCTGGCAGTTAGCGAAGAAAAATCTATAGATTAGCCGCATCACGCAGGATTCCCAAGCGTGGGAAAAAAGTAGTGGCTCATAGTCCGGAAAATACGGTAATACAGATAAATTAGGATTAAGTCTTGGATCCTCATGTAAGCATGATGCAGCCATCATTAATTTGGTCATCAAAGCAATACATTAACATTAGTGTATTAATCATATCTATGTCTTTCCACAGCAAAAGTCTCGTAAGAAGATGTGCATTCTCATTGTAATCCTGGCTGTGGTGATTGTGATCATATCCCTTATCATCTGGGGTTCACTTAAAGGATAAAACTTCTAATTTCACCTGGTTCATCACAGATGAGCATTGAAAAACCAAACAGAATTCTTTCCTGATCTTAATTTTTTTTGTTATTCCGGTGATGTACAAAGTTGATGTGAAGTTTAAAAAAAAAAAAAAAAAAAAATAACAAGCATGGAAAAACCTAGCTTATTGTCATCACACGCTATGTAGAAACAAAAGAAATATACATTTTCTAACTAATGATTAGTTGTTATTTAATGTTCAAATTTCCAGGTCATGACAATTTTTAATTATTCAACATAAATAACAATCTGAAATAAATCTTATACCTATTCTAAATCACTCATTTCACCTGATGCTTTGCTACTTGCTAATAATAATGAAAAGAAAGAAAGCAGGTAGCACAACATGGTATTTGGTGGCTACTAGTTTTTAGTTTAACATACATTAACAAATATATAAATACGAATATAGCCAATCATTTCCTGTTATGTGGTTGTATAACTATATACCACTACTGTTTAAAGGGCTCACTTAGAAATTTCATTGTTTTTTGAAAGAAAACCACTTTTAAAAAAAAAAAAGTGAGGCTCATATTTTGCAACTATTATACTTGTGTTCCATTGGCACATTGTGTTCGCAAATCCAAGTTTGTGACATCAAAATGTTAAAGCCAAATTATTATTATAAAACCCTTTTGCAATTCTGTCAGAACAGCTAAACACTGTTGTGTTGATAAAAGAAGCAATACATTTGGCCTTCTTTAGGCTAGTTCTTTCATCTGACATGCATTAATCTGTATTTTTTTTCAATCTGTGTATTTTTTTTGAAAAATGGAGGTTATTCCATGAGCGATAGTGTCAAGAATATAAGGCTCTCATACAAAGATACCTACTGTTCCCTTCACAGAACAGCACAAACTCCTTTTAGCCAGGATAGAAAGAGAAGATTGTGCACAACTGAGCAAGAGGATAAGTACATCAGAGTCTTTAGTTTGAAAAATAAATGCCCAACAGATCCTTAATTGGCATATTAAATACTACATGCAAAATACCACTCTCAACAGAGAAGAACTCCTGGAGTTGCATAAAATAAGCCATATATGAGACCGGTCAATAAAAGGAAAATATTAAAATGGGCATCAGAACACAGCCATTGGACAAAAGAAGCTTGCAAGGAAAAGTGATAGAGACTTAAAACTAAGTTTGAGGTTTTGCTTGTCAAGCATGGTGGGTGAAATGTGATGGTCTGGGTGATGGTAAAATGGGAGGTTTGTTCAGGTTAAAATGCTATCAGTTTATTTTGCAACACCATGCCATACCCTGTGGATGGTGCTTGATTGAAACCACTTTCGTCCTACAACAGGACAGTGACCCAAATTATGCAGAAACTATTTAGAGAAGAAGCAGTGAGCTGGTATTCTGTACATATACATACAGAAAGAGAGAGAGTGTGTGTAATACAACATAATACTATTTTACATTTCTTGTTCCGATTAACACTATCCACATAATTTTTTTTTTTTTTTAACAAAAGACATTCACAAAAAGATTCAGACTAGGATGCCTGATGATGATTAAAGGTTTAAAACTTGAATTGCCTTCTGCTAATTGCTATTTGTTGGAATTAATTTTACTGTACATACTTAAATTTTACTACCTTGTTCTTCATTCTTATTTCATCAATGATTAATGGAAACTAACACTGTTGTAAGGTGATGGAGTCTAAATATTTAATTTTAATTGCTGAATTTTTACATTTCAACACAACTGTGATTTACACTTAAGACAAAATTAATGTTTAAAAACTTGTTTCAAATTAACATAATTGTAGGCTTAAATACGTGTGTGTGTGTATACATGTGTGTGTATGTGTATACATATATATATATATATATAACTGCTAATGTTAAGAAATTTGAGCTTTAATATCAGTTAACTTGATTATTATTATTATTATTATTATTTACCCAAAATTTAACCAAATTTATATTAAGATATAAAGTCTTGACTACAAAAATCTTAGGGTTTTAATTCAGACCTAAGAAAAGCAATTTAAATCTGTGTATTTTTCAGAAACAAGATTATTATTAAATATCATCTTTGCCTATGTTTTTGGGTTTCAATAAGTCAGAAAGTGAAATATAATTTTGAATAATATGAAACAACTGAGTTTTATTGATTTATTACCCTCATAATTATTTTTTTAACAATCATTAACAGTTTTATGTTAAATAGATCCTTTCAACACTACAATTAAAATTCATATGTACATGCATAGCTTCGAAATAAGATTTTGGGTATAGGTATTCTAAAGTATTTAATTTTTATGATGTACAAAAATGAAACAGGTGATTGAGAATTGTGACACATTTTGTCTAATATAAAACTAAACCTGAACTTTTTTGTTATACTTGTGATGTTAAAGGAAATTTACACTTGTATACATTCCATTTAGGAAAATGTAAATAATCAGCTTTTAAAGGGGCAAATACCATGTGCCATTTTAAACATAATTTCACACAATTTCAATTATATTTTCAGTTCAGAGATGTTCAAATATTTTTTTAAAGTTTTGCCATACATTCCAGCTGAAAGTACATAGGTGGGTCTGGTCAAACTTTTGACTTGTGATTACTTTTACTGTGGTTAATATTCTATTGCCAAAAGTACTGTGTGTTTCAAATTATTATGCAAATATGAGTTTTCTTTATCTGAAAAATATTATTGCTGGTTGCTACTCAATTTTTTTTTCTATTGCAAATACATATTAGCAATATTATTTGGCAGTTTTGGAATTTTTCTTTGTACCATATTTTCCAAAAAAAAAAAAAAATCTTATCAGAATTTGAGTGTTTCGGATTTTTATGCAAGTCATGCCAAAAATAAAGTAAATGATATTATCAAGAAAACAACCATGGAATTTTATTATTACAATAACAAGTGTCACATTATCAATATTTGTAATAATTAGTTTTTAGTTATTTTAATGATATTTAAATGGAAAAGGACACTTTATACCAAAATGTAACCACCTTTATAAACTAAAACTGGAGTCAACTTTTTTTTTTTTTATAAATTTGGAGTCATATTTCTTTCCACAGACTTTAAAAATACCTGTTCACTGTTGACACATCCAATCTAAAGAATTTTGAGGCCAAGTTGTGAGGCTTCAGTGGTCTTCTGAAAATATGAAGATAAACTTTGACAGGGTTCTTTTCACTGATGACATCCGAGCTACCTTGGATGGACCTGATGGGTGGGACAGAGGTTGGGTGCTCCATGACGTGCAACTCCAACATGTTTAAAAATGCAGCAAGGAGGTGGAGAAGTGATGATCTGGGGTGCCATCATTGCAGATGAAATAGTTGGGCTTTTTAAAGTGGAAGAAGGTGTAAAAATGAAATCTGAAAAGTACACCAAGTTCCTGGAGCAAAACTTTATTCCATGGTACAAGCCAAACCTGCTAGTTTCCTGAAGAAATTTGTTTGCATGCAGGATAATACACCAAGCCATGCTTCAAAGTACACAAAAGAGTGGCTGGCCAAAAAAAACTTCAAGGACAACTGGCTGATGACTTGGCTTACTGATTCACCAGATATAAACCCAATAGGGAACTTTTGGGCAATTCTAAAACAGGTGTTATACGCCAATGACCAACAGTATTTCTCTGTAGCGTCTGGAGAGCAATAATAAGCACAAGCAAGAAGACTGACTCCAATACTATCGAGAACCTTACATCCTCTGATTTCAGGCTGGTTAAAATCTTACAGAATACAGGTGAAGTGAACTATTTATTTAAATATCTTTGAATATTGTATAATATTTTGTTATAGTAATTAATAAAGACATCGTTAATGAAATACCTGGGTGGAAATACATTTTTTTGTTTGTGTGAAATTTCATTTTTATTTTTGGTTTGACTTGCATAACAATCTAGAACAGTCAAATTCTAAAAAATACGATTTGTTGTTTTTTTTTGAAAAATATGGTACAAAAAATCCAAAAAGTGACAAATAATATTGTGATATACACATTTGCAATAGAAAACAATTAAAATTGAGTAACAATCAGCAAAAACATTTTTCAGATAAAGCAAACTTATACTTGCATAATAACACACTATGTTCAGTCATTAAAAAAATCCATTTAATAATGCTTACTGTCACAAGCAACCCATTTTAAAATAAATGATGGATGTAGTGTGAAGTAAGTTTCTGCATTCTAATCATTTGCACAAGTTGTAAAAAGTTTTTATTTACTAAAATTCTTTTATAAGAATATATTTCATTCATGTTACTTGTTTAGAATGTACAATTTAAAACACAGCCTTAAAGATATTTAAAATTATTTTGACATCATATATGTGTAGGGTATAAAGTTGCAATTTTTAAGTTAATAATAACAATAAATGTTATTTCTGTTTCCAACTTTATTAAATGCAGTTCATTGCCTTCCATGATTTGTACAATAAATTGGTTTAGAGTGAAGATTTTTTGTTTGTGATTTCTGAGATATGTAGGGATACCAGGGATGGAGCTCAGGGATCAAGTTGGATAAGAATGGATTTATTAAAATATGAATTTATTGCAATTCCATAAGTCAGAAGTTCATACTCTACTCATGCTCCAGAAAGTGAACACATTTACACATAAGATGACATAGCGGAGGTGCCTTTCACTGTATGGGTGCCCCAGTAGTTGTGAACTGTAAAAGGTAGCTCTGTTAATATAAAGATAAAATAGAGTCATGAAATGTTGTGGTCAAAGTCCAGATTTTTAACCCTGTTGTCATGCAAGAAACCCTCAAAAATCTTACAACTGAAGGAAGAGTGGTCAATACCTTCAGTGAGTCATTGTCAGAGACTCTGGGACAATTATACAAAACAATTATTTTTATTGTTATTTTTGGTTAAGAAGACAGTGTTAGCTTTTGAGGCCAAGGGTGTGCTTACTTTGTCCACAGCAGAATATTAAATCTGTTGATATTTTTCTTAAATATTTTCAAAATTTTTTCTTAAATTGATTACCTTCGCCTAGGAGTTTTCATCGTCATTGGATTGTTTGTCTGTCTGTCAGCAACATTACTCAAAAGCCTATGAACAGATTTTGAAGCAATTTTAAGGATGAGTCAGAAATTATATAATGAACGAATGATACAATTTTGGCAGTAGTCCAAATTATTTCTGGATGCAGGGAATATTTAAATATTTTTTTTAGCAGAGATGTAGTCATCCGAGTTACTGTGTCCAGACCATCCCGAAGCGTAACTTCCAGACTTGTGTTCAATGCTGTACACATTGTAGGCTAATTTTTACAAAAATAATCCAATCATTAATACTTCCTCTTCCAAGCACAAGGTCTCTTATTCAAGGCAGGTCCTATACACAATGCAATCATATAAATGGCTCTGCATTTGCATTGTAGGGCTCAAATAATAAACAAATGTTGCATTTATTAAAATGCTGCATTTTTACAATACCATATGGGGGAACTGAATGGCCCTGCCATATATAATTTTTTTTTAATTAATCCTTGAGTCAATGCTGTTTTACACTGTTGTGCTATGTGTAAATCAGTTTAAGTGTACTATGAATACATACATAAACTAGAAAAGCACCACAGACCTCCACCAAGGCTGCAAGAAATGTTTAAAAATTCTCTGCATCCAGACAAAAATCTGGATCCTTGCCAAAATCTTATAATTTGTTCCTTGTATCATTTTGGATTTATCTTGAAAATTTTATCAAGATCCGTTCATAACTTTTGGAGTAATGTTGCTAATAAGCAGACAAACAAACAAATCAACACTGTTGAAAACAACCTCTTTGGCGGAGCTAATAAAACACAAAATGTAACCTGCTTTTATCATTCCAATAAAGTAATTTAAAAGATAATACTTTGTTTCTTGGCAATTGTGGTAATACGTTATAAAGTGCTATATAATATTACTGCTTATTTACAGTGTTAATAATCATTATCATATAATTTATATTTAATAGATAAATAAATAATATAATACATTACGTTATTTGTGATATGTATGTAATATATACATTATAATTTCATGTCATTTTATTTTCCAAACCACATTGTCCTTTTTCAGGGTCATGTGAGACGAAGCCTATTTTACCCAACTCTGGGCAAAGGCAGGGTACATTCTGAATGTGCATGTATATGAACTGTGGAAGAAAACCAGAGTACAAAAGCACTGTAGAACGTGCAAACTACACACAGCCTCACTGGCAAGGAGCTCAAACCCAGGACATTCTTGCTAAATACTAGATGTTAACAGTTCAATTATACTAATTGCTGATAACTTCCTGAAGTTTGGGCTCTGGGTGATCATAATCAGAACTTTTTTAACATCACTTTTAATTCAACACTTGGTGAATTAAAAAATTGTTAAAAGTCTGATTTAGAAAATAAATTTACTCTCATACGTATGCTTTACACTCAGAAAAAATGTAAATATAGCACTTTTTACATTAAAATATCATGTAATTTATTCAGTACTGTAATGTATGAACTTATTTATTAGACATTAAATAAATATTCATTAGGCAAAAAATGCCATTAGTTTCTTTTTGAGGTACAAAGTATGTCAAGTACAAAGGAATTTGGGGTATCAGGTGTCACTGGGGGCGCTGTGTGTTTTGGACCCATGAACTGTGGAAGGCCTATGGCCTGCCGGTCTGAAATGCCATAATGTCATATATTTGGTCCTCCATAAGTCTTATACAAATTGCTGGACTTCCCTATCATGTACTGGAATTAATTATTGATCATTAACAGCATCAACATGAATATGAATACAGAAGTTGTAATACAGCATCAACATGAACATAAATATGAATACAGAAATTGTAACAGCTTTGGAATGAGTGATCATATTACCTATATTTAAAGACATTTGTAATCCTGAAATGGAGAACTGTCCAATGAAGTCATCTCTAACGAAATATACATTTAAATTGTTAATGATTATACCTATGAAAGAGCAATTTTATGATTTACTGTACTATTTGGTTATTGGATGATTTATGTGATTATTGTATGAGGAGTTTATTCACTGAAGTGAGTGTAAGATTATTTTATTTTTGGGCCATTCCACTCTGTATGAGTACTGCTCGGCTGGCCTTGAACACAGAACATTGGAACAAAATGTCGAACCTTGAAGAGAAACAAAATGGCCGTCATTAGCGATGGGGGGGTCATGAGGGGCATATCAGAGTCAAGAGCTAGAAGATGATAGACCAATCAGAGTGGAATGGGCACTGTATATAAGCCAATGCAAGCTGATAGACCACGTCCAAGGTTTTTTTCTTGGGACAATTTCTTCTGTGTGATTTACTGTATGCTTTTCTTTTCCTAAGCGCTAAATGAACATCTGAAAATTGATTTGAATCTCTTGCATCGTGAACTTTTTGCCATGACAGTAAAAATCAGCCTTTATATATATATTTTTTGTAAATCCAGCGTAAAATTTTATTTTTGGCTATGTTCCTGTGTTGAAAAAGGAAGCAGAATGTCATCATCTAGTGATATTATGGTCCTATTGAAGTGTGATATCCACTCAGAACACTGTACCTGGATTACTGTTTTATTGCCATAGGCGTGCTAAAGCAATGGTCTTTGTTGTAAATGCAAATGCACATCACAAATATGTAACAAGGGTCCTAATGTTGACAACGCAATGTTATGCGACAATGTGACTAATAAGAATTACTGCTCACTCCAGCTGTATGCACATTCAAGATTGAAGAGTCTTCATTGTCATTATGTTCAAACAACGAAATTTTGTATGAGACTCCCAGCTGTAAAAGGAACAATCAAGGCCATAAACTGTAATTAACACAGTCACGAGCAGAATATAAACACAAGTAACACAACTTTTTAAATATAAATATGGTGTAGCAATATAAAATAAACACCTGTGAATAAAAGCTGAGCACTGGGATATACAGTATGTACATTGAAGGCACAATATGATGATATAGATAAATTGCATCAGCAGAGCAAATATAAACAAGGGTGTGAATGTAAATGAAGTTAAGTGCAGCAGTGCAGGCACTAAATGAAGTTAACTAAATGAAGTTAAGTGCGGCAGTGCAGTCCACACGTTTGTGGATTCAATGTCCTTAACAGAGTGCTAATGTCTGTGTGAGAGTCAGCAGGGAGTCAGTGTGAGAGGGGGAGAGTGTGTGTGAGTGAGTATGTGGCTGTGGAAGAAGGTTGCATGTTTGAGTGTGACTGTGAGGGGGTGTTGGGAGGAGGGGTGATGGCATTCACAGCTCTGTGGAAGAAGCTGTTTTTAAGTCTGGTTGTGCTGGTCTTAATGTTTCTGTACCACTTTCCTGATGGAAGAGGTACAAACAGTCCATTTCTGGAGTGGTGGGTGGGATCCACCGCAGTGCGGCTGGCTTTCTTCTGGGGCCGGACAGCATATATTCTATCCAGATCTGGTAGATTTCAGCCCATCGTCCCCTGAGCATTTCTCACCACCCAGGCCAAGTCCTTTCTGTCCTTTGCACTGAGACAGAGTATACTTTCTAGTGTAGCACTGTAGAAGTTTTTGAGCAGCTGAGAGGAGAATCCAGTACATTTTAACTTCCTGAGGAAGAGCACACAGTCCTACGGTGTTCCATAGTTCAGGATCAGGGTGGAAGATGTAGAGTCTTCTATCCTTACCATCTGGGGTCAGTTGGTGCGAACGTCTCTGATCCAGGAACACAGTGAAGCTGGCAGTCCTAGGTTGTAGAGCTTTAGTACAACCTTGTCCAGGAGAGCAGTATTTAAAGCTGAGCTGAAGTCCATGAATAGCATCCTAACATAAGTGTTAGGGTGCTCCAGGTGGGTCACGGCTGTGTGGAGTGCCACAACATTTTGATTGCACTTTATATGATTACTTCCACAACGTACAACCTGCTGGATTGTCAGGTTCAAACAGACAAGCTGTTGATTTCACTTAACTTTGGATTTGCATAAAAGTCTATGCTTTATAGCAACTTTATTTGCTATTTAACGCAGACCTGCAGAGCATCCAAGGCACTGATCTGATCAGTGCAGAAACTATCTGCAGTGACTTCTTTCTGTCTGCAGGTGACACTTGAGCACATCCTCTCTGGCATATTACCTCATCATCTGATGCAGACTGGGAAGCTGTCAATCCCGTAGATGACACCACCTTAGCAGGGGAGCAATCTGCCAGTACCATATGCACCCCAGGCTTTTTTGACCATCTCAAAGTTAAAGTATGGTAGTGCTATATACCAATCAGTGAACCGTCTGTTGGCATTCTTCTTGCACTGAAATCATTGAACGAAGGCATATTGAGAACATTCCCTGGCAGAAAACCTGTTCACATGGCTCCATCATGTAGACAAGATCTGATGCCCAGATCTTATCAATTTGGGGATGTAACTGCAACTGACCCAAGTGCAAACCCAGGTACCACAAATCTACCTTCTCAGTTGCACACTTCTTTATGTTTGTCATGAGTTCCACCCATTTCATGTATCTCCGAAAAGCCCTCAGATTTTGTAGAAGCCACTGCCAGTCATTACTGTGAATAATTATGTGGATGGAGGACTTTGTACATGACATTACCATTTACATTTTTCAGACACTCTTATCCAGATCAACTTACATATTTATCTTTTTTTTTTTTGTACAAATGAGCTATTGCGGGTTAATGGCCTTGCTTAAGTGCTCAACAGTGGTAGCTTGGTGTTACTACGGCTTGAACCACTGTCCTTTAGATTACTAATTCAGCGCAATTAGCAATTAACAACAGCACATTAACAGTGAATACACATTGCATGCACAGGTCTGTCTGTAAGTCATTAGCTGTAAACAAATGCCCAAGCTAAAAGAAACTATTAAGTCTCTTTTTATTATTAACATTATTATTGATTAATAAATAAAACATATTCATGGTAACTGACATGAACATAAGTACAAAACAAATAAATCTGTATGAATTTTATTTTGATTTGGATTATATAAAAATTTATACAGAAACAATTCCCTTTAAATTCCCTTTTTTTTTGTTTTATTGTCAGAGTTAAGCTATTTCTTATCTTGCATTTCTAGTCAATATTATTGATTAATAGATGTTATAAGAATAAGACATTATTGTATTTATTAGGGAAAAATCACGTTTAGTTTTTAATGATTTTATTTTAAGACCCTGGAGGAAAAAGTACAATAATGTAGTCACACCTCTAATTCTATTCCCAGGTAAGGTAAACATAATTATGTCAGTAAGATGTAAATTTGGGATGGTGTTTGCACACACAGAGCATATAAATATCAGACATCCATTACATACAGATTCCACAGTGTCACCCTTTTCGGTGTGGGAGAAATATATATATTTTTCCACTGCAATTTTTTGCTTGCTTATGCCTGACTTAGATCAATGAATCTGATAGAATTGAATGAGTCCAATCACTGTGTGTATTTCTCCTGTCCAGAGAGATCTGTATCTCCTGCAGTTTCTATCTTACTGTATGTGTGTGCAGCTGCTGTGGTTCTTCTAACAGTGTTTGGAAATATGCTTGTCATCATTTCGGTGAGCTACTTCAGGCAGCTTCACACCCCGACCAACATGCTTGTGCTTTCTCTGGCGGTGTCGGATTTCTTGGTCGGTCTTTTCGTGATGCCGTTCCATTTCATGTGGCTGATTGAGTCATGTTGGCTGTTCGGACACATTTTTTGCCTTGTGTATTATTTTATAAGTTTTCAACTCACAACTGTGTCTGTAGGAAACGTGGTTTTGATCGCTGTGAATCATTATGTGGCTTTAAGACATCCTTTTCTGTATCTGAAGGGCAACACATCTACAGGTGTTGTCATTCTGATTGGTTTGTTGTGGGTGTTTTCATTTTTGTACAGCTTTGGGGTTTTTTACATGAATGGAAACTTTACAGATTTGTCACTGTGTCCTGGTGAATGTACATTCCATTTTTTTCATGAAGTCAGCTTGTTAATTGATCTCATGCTCATCATCGTGATTCCGTGCAGTTTAATGCTCATTTTATACGCCCAGGTATTCTTAATTGTGAGGAGGCATGCAAACGCTATACGAGAA